>JBAMAX010002378.1:0-100938 GCA_037043745.1 Chymomyza amoena | reverse complement strand
ACTTTGAAACCGAAATAGTAGTTAAAATAGTTTGAAATTGGCCAGAAATCAACGGAAAATTTTTAAATTCAAAAAAATTTGAATTCAACGGTCAGTTGAGAATTTGAATTTTTAAATTTGAAAATTTTTTCGGTTACTTGCTGTGGGTTTCTGTTCGCCTGGTACTTTGAAACCGAAATAGTAGCTAAAATAGTTTGAAATTGGTCAGAAATCAACGGAAATTTTTAAATATTATAAACTTTGAATTCAACGGTCAGTTGAGAACTTGAATTTTTGAATTTGAAAATTTTTTCGGTTACTTGCTGTGGGTTTCTGTTCGCCTGGTATTTTGAAACCGAAATAGTAGCTAAAATAGTTTGAAATTGGCCAGAAATCAACGGAAAATTTTTAAATTTTATAAACTTTGAATTCAACGGTCAGTTGAGAATTTGAATTTTTAAATTTGAAAATTTTTTCGGTTACTTGCTGTGGGTTTCTGTTCGCCTGGTACTTTGAAACCGAAATAGTAGCTAAAATAGTTTGAAATTGGTCAGAAATCAACGGAAATTTTTAAATATTATAAACTTTGAATTCAACGGTCAGTTGAGAACTTGAATTTTTGAATTTGAAAATTTTTTCGGTTACTTGCTGTGGGTTTCTGTTCGCCTGGTATTTTGAAACCGAAATAGTAGCTAAAATAGTTTGAAATTGGCCAGAAATCAACGGAAAATTTTTAAATTTTATAAACTTTGAATTCAACGGTCAGTTGAGAATTTGAATTTTTAAATTTGAAAATTTTTTCGGTTACTTGCTGTGGGTTTCTGTTCGCCTGGTACTTTGAAACCGAAATAATAGCTAAAATAGTTTGAAATTGGCCAGAAATCAACGGAAAATTTTTAAATTCAAAAAAATTTGAATTCAACGGTCAGTTGAGAATTTGAATTTTTAAATTTGAAAATTTTTTCGGTTACTTGCTGTGGGTTTCTGTTCGCCTGGTACTTTGAAACCGAAATAGTAGCTAAAATAGTTTGAAATTGGTCAGAAATCAACGGAAAATTTTAAATATTATAAACTTTGAATTCAACGGTCAGTTGAGAACTTGAATTTTTGAATTTGAAAATTTTTTCGGTTACTTGCTGTGGGTTTCTGTTCGCCTGGTATTTTGAAACCGAAATAGTAGCTAAAATAGTTTGAAATTGGCCAGAAATCAACGGAAAATTTTTAAATTCAAAAAAATTTGAATTCAACGGTCAGTTGAGAATTTGAATTTTTAAATTTGAAAATTTTTTCGGTTACTTGCTGTGGGTTTCTGTTCGCCTGGTACTTTGAAACCGAAATAGTAGCTAAAATAGTTTGAAATTGGTCAGAAATCAACGGAAATTTTTAAATATTATAAACTTTGAATTCAACGGTCAGTTGAGAACTTGAATTTTTGAATTTGAAAATTTTTTCGGTTACTTGCTGTGGGTTTCTGTTCGCCTGGTACTTTGAAACCGAAATAGTAGCTAAAATAGTTTGAAATTGGCCAGAAATCAACGGAAAATTTTTAAATTTTATAAACTTTGAATTCAACGGTCAGTTGAGAACTTGAATTTTTAAATTTGAAAATTTTTTCGGTTACTTGCTGTGGGTTTCTGTTCGCCTGGTACTTTGAAACCGAAATAGTAGCTAAAATAGTTTGAAATTGGCCAGAAATCAACCGAAAATTTTTAAATTTTATAAACTTTGAATTCAACGGTCAGTTGAGAATTTGAATTTTTAAATTTGAAAATTTTTTCTGTTACTTGCTGTGGGTTTCTGTTCGCCTGGTACTTTGAAACCGAAATAGTAGCTAAAATAGTTTGAAATTGGCCAGAAATCAACGGAAAATTTTTAAATTTTATAAACTTTGAATTCAACGGTCAGTTGAGAACTTGAATTTTTAAATTTGAAAATTTTTTCGGTTACTTGCTGTGGGTTTCTGTTCGCCTGGTACTTTGAAACCGAAATAGTAGCTAAAATAGTTTGAAATTGGCCAGAAATCAACGGAAAATTTTTAAATTCAAAAAAATTTGAATTCAACGGTCAGTTGAGAATTTGAATTTTTAAATTTGAAAATTTTTTCGGTTACTTGCTGTGGGTTTCTGTTCGCCTGGTACTTTGAAACCGAAATAGTAGCTAAAATAGTATGAAATTGGCCAGAAATCAACGGAAAATTTTAAAATTTTATAAACTTTGAATTCAACGGTCAGTTGAGAATTTGAATTTTTAAATTTGAAAATTTTTTCTGTTACTTGCTGTGGGTTTCTGTTCGCCTGGTACTTTGAAACCGAAATAGTAGCTAAAATAGTTTGAAATTGGCCAGAAATCAACGGAAAATTTTTAAATTTTATAAACTTTGAATTCAACGGTCAGTTGAGAACTTGAATTTTTAAATTTGAAAATTTTTTCGGTTACTTGCTGTGGGTTTCTGTTCGCCTGGTACTTTGAAACCGAAATAGTAGCTAAAATAGTTTGAAATTGGCCAGAAATCAACCGAAAATTTTTAAATTTTATAAACTTTGAATTCAACGGTCAGTTGAGAATTTGAATTTTTAAATTTGAAAATTTTTTCGGTTACTTGCTGTGGGTTTCTGTTCGCCTGGTACTTTGAAACCGAAATAGTAGCTAAAATAGTTTGAAATTGGCCAGAAATCAACGGAAAATTTTTAAATTTTATAAACTTTGAATTCAACGGTCAGTTGAGAACTTGAATTTTTAAATTTGAAAATTTTTTCGGTTACTTGCTGTGGGTTTCTGTTCGCCTGGTACTTTGAAACCGAAATAGTAGCTAAAATAGTTTGAAATTGGCCAGAAATCAACGGAAAATTTTTAAATTTTATAAACTTTGAATTCAACGGTCAGTTGAGAACTTGAATTTTTAAATTTGAAAATTTTTTCGGTTACTTGCTGTGGGTTTCTGTTCGCCTGGTACTTTGAAACCGAAATAGTAGCTAAAATAGTTTGAAATTGGCCAGAAATCAACGGAAAATTTTTAAATTTTATAAACTTTGAATTCAACGGTCAGTTGAGAATTTGAATTTTTAAATTTGAAAATTTTTTCGGTTACTTGCTGTGGGTTTCTGTTCGCCTGGTACTTTGAAACCGAAATAGTAGCTAAAATAGTTTGAAATTGGCCAGAAATCAACCGAAAATTTTTAAATTTTATAAACTTTGAATTCAACGGTCAGTTGAGAATTTGAATTTTTAAATTTGAAAATTTTTTCTGTTACTTGCTGTGGGTTTCTGTTCGCCTGGTACTTTGAAACCGAAATAGTAGCTAAAATAGTTTGAAATTGGCCAGAAATCAACGGAAAATTTTTAAATTTTATAAACTTTGAATTCAACGGTCAGTTGAGAACTTGAATTTTTAAATTTGAAAATTTTTTCGGTTACTTGCTGTGGGTTTCTGTTCGCCTGGTACTTTGAAACCGAAATAGTAGCTAAAATAGTTTGAAATTGGCCAGAAATCAACGGAAAATTTTTAAATTTTATAAACTTTGAATTCAACGGTCAGTTGAGAACTTGAATTTTTAAATTTGAAAATTTTTTCGGTTACTTGCTGTGGGTTTCTGTTCGCCTGGTACTTTGAAACCGAAATAGTAGCTAAAATAGTTTGAAATTGGCCAGAAATCAACGGAAAATTTTTAAATTTTATAAACTTTGAATTCAACGGTCAGTTGAGAATTTGAATTTTTAAATTTGAAAATTTTTTCGGGGTCTCTATTCGCCTGGTACTTTGAAACCGAAATAGTAGCTAAAATAGTTTGAAATTGGCCAGAAATCAACGGAAAATTTTTAAATTTTATAAACTTTGAATTCAACGGTCAGTTGAGAATTTGAATTTTTAAATTTGAAAATTTTTTCGGTTACCTGCTGTGGGTTTCTGTTCGCCTGGTACTTTGAAACCGAAACAGTAGTTAAAATAGTTTGAAATTGGCCAGAAATCAACGAAAATTTTTAAATTTTATAAAATTGGAATTCAACGGTCAGTTGAGAATTTGAATTTTTAAATTTGAAAATTTTTTCGGTTACTTGCTGTGGGTCTCTGTTCGCCTGGTACTTTGAAACCGAAATAGTAGCTAAAATAGTATGAAATTGGCCAGAAATCAACGGAAAATTTTAAAATTTTATAAACTTTGAATTCAACGGTCAGTTGAGAATTTGAATTTTTAAATTTGAAAATTTTTTCTGTTACTTGCTGTGGGTTTCTGTTCGCCTGGTACTTTGAAACCGAAATAGTAGTTAAAATAGTTTGAAATTGGCCAGAAATCAACGGAAAATTTTTAAATTTTATAAACTTTGAATTCAACGGTCAGTTGAGAACTTGAATTTTTAAATTTGAAAATTTTTTCGGTTACTTGCTGTGGGTTTCTGTTCGCCTGGTACTTTGAAACCGAAATAGTAGCTAAAATAGTTTGAAATTGGCCAGAAATCAACCGAAAATTTTTAAATTTTATAAACTTTGAATTCAACGGTCAGTTGAGAATTTGAATTTTTAAATTTGAAAATTTTTTCTGTTACTTGCTGTGGGTTTCTGTTCGCCTGGTACTTTGAAACCGAAATAGTAGCTAAAATAGTTTGAAATTGGCCAGAAATCAACGGAAAATTTTTAAATTTATAAACTTTGAATTCAACGGTCAGTTGAGAACTTGAATTTTTAAATTTGAAAATTTTTTCGGTTACTTGCTGTGGGTTTCTGTTCGCCTGGTACTTTGAAACCGAAATAGTAGCTAAAATAGTTTGAAATTGGCCAGAAATCAACGGAAAATTTTTAAATTCAAAAAAATTTGAATTCAACGGTCAGTTGAGAATTTGAATTTTTGAATTTGAAAATTTTTCCGGTTACTTGCTGTGGGTTTCTGTTCGCCTGGTACTTTGAAACCGAAATAGTAGCTAAAATAGTTTGAAATTGGCCAGAAATCAACCGAAAATTTTTAAATTTTATAAACTTTAATTCAACGGTCAGTTGAGAATTTGAATTTTTAAATTTGAAAATTTTTTCGGTTACTTGCTGTGGGTTTCTGTTCGCCTGGTACTTTGAAACCGAAATAGTAGCTAAAATAGTTTGAAATTGGCCAGAAATCAACGGAAAATTTTTAAATTTTATAAACTTTGAATTCAACGGTCAGTTGAGAACTTGAATTTTTAAATTTGAAAATTTTTTCGGTTACTTGCTGTGGGTTTCTGTTCGCCTGGTACTTTGAAACCGAAATAGTAGCTAAAATAGTTTGAAATTGGCCAGAAATCAACGGAAAATTTTTAAATTTTATAAACTTTGAATTCAACGGTCAGTTGAGAACTTGAATTTTTAAATTTGAAAATTTTTTCGGTTACTTGCTGTGGGTTTCTGTTCGCCTGGTACTTTGAAACCGAAATAGTAGCTAAAATAGTTTGAAATTGGCCAGAAATCAACGGAAAATTTTAAAATTTTATAAACTTTGAATTCAACGGTCAGTTGAGAATTTGAATTTTTAAATTTGAAAATTTTTTCGGGGTCTCTATTCGCCTGGTACTTTGAAACCGAAATAGTAGCTAAAATAGTTTGAAATTGGCCAGAAATCAACGGAAAATTTTTAAATTTTATAAACTTTGAATTCAACGGTCAGTTGAGAACTTGAATTTTTAAATTTGAAAATTTTTTCGGTTACTTGCTGTGGGTTTCTGTTCGCCTGGTACTTTGAAACCGAAATAGTAGCTAAAATAGTTTGAAATTGGCCAGAAATCATCGGAAAATTTTTAAATTTTATAAACTTTGAATTCAACGGTCAGTTGAGAACTTGAATTTTTAAATTTGAAAATTTTTTCGGTTACTTGCTGTGGGTTTCTGTTCGCCTGGTACTTTGAAACCGAAATAGTAGCTAAAATAGTTTGAAATTGGCCAGAAATCAACGAAAATTTTTAAATTTTATAAAATTGGAATTCAACGGTCAGTTGAGAATTTGAATTTTTAAATTTGAAAATTTTTTCGGTTACTTGCTGTGGGTTTCTGTTCGCCTGGTACTTTGAAACCGAAATAGTAGCTAAAATAGTTTGAAATTGGCCAGAAATCAACGGGAAATTTTTAAATTTTATAAACTTTGAATTCAGCGGTCAGTTGAGAATTTGAATTTTTAAATTTGAAAATTTTTCAGTTACTTCTGAAACCAAAAGACAGTTGAAATAGTTTATAATTAGACAAAAAACTACTTACTAAAAATAAAAATATTAACATTTTCTTTTTAAATAAGTTCAATTTTACTTTTAAGAAAGTTTAAAAATGTTTTTAGAATTTTTGTATTTTTTTAAATAACAAAGGCATACTTATTGCAAAAAATTTGTTATTTTTAATCGAAACCCTTTATATTATTAAGATTTTTTAAATAATTTAAGCATTTTGGGCAAGCCATTAAAAATTTTGCGTCTTTTATAAAGTTTAATAATTTTCTATCTAAATTCACGTATTTTAATGTTATTATAAAATTATTGGATCTTGATTTAAGAATTTTTGGATTGAAATCAAGAAGTCTAATAAACAACAAAGCGTAGCCTTTTTTAAAAAAACCGCACCTTATTACAATTTTTTTTTTAACTTTATAGGGATAATCGAATCGGACATAGAAATGCGAGGGGATTACATATCGGTGGATAAAAACTTTAAGACAAATGATGGTAATATATATGCACTGGGAAAGAATATAAGCATTCATTCCGAAATAGACTTCCAGTATCATTTTACCAGTGAGCGTGAACAGGCTATGAAGGTTGGTACAAACTAAGGCACTACATAAAAATACTTTTTAACATATAAATAAAAATCTTTTTTTTTTAGTTGTTACTAATCTTAAAGCTTGCCCGCAGTAATTTGCCCTTCGAGTATAGATATTCCCAGCCATTATATTTCCATGCACAACTACCTCTGGGCTATTATATAACCAAGATAGTTTCTCCAAAACGTTACATCACTACGGCTCTTTCAAATGATTACAATTGCACCTTGACCACATATAAGAACCAAGTTTTTTGTCGCGTGGTACTTTCGGCTAAAATGCTGGTAAACGAGATAGTTGTTGTATCCTCTAAAGTAAGTAGAGATCTAGTATAAAAAACATGCCTACTAAGTAATGTTTAACTTCCAAAATAGTCGTCAAAGTTGGATTATCTGGTACACTTTATGCGCAAACATGAATTACTGCTGAATAATTTAAAAGCATCCTATGCAGCTGGACTTATACCCTGCCTTTTGGAGTTTTTCCAGAAACCCTGGTCAGAGTTAATAATGCATGAGCGCTTTTCTGAGTTGCAAGCGGAAAACCGCAACTGGCTAAGACCCATCATCTTGTCTAAATTAATGGTAAGCATTTGAATTTATCTGAAAAAAAATGGTAATTAAATAATTATAAAAATGATTTAGAATTTGGAGCACCGCCATGTGAGCAGTAAAGCAGCGGACGAATATTTGAAAGTCAACCAAAAGTTTCTGGAGGATGCCTTGTTGACTTTCTTAAGAACGTATCGCAAAGATTTTAGGAACAAATTTACCCTACCCGAAGATTATATGACACAAGTAAAAGATGAAAAAGTAGCCCCTAAGATAAAACGTCAAGCAACCAAAGAAAATTCAAGAGTTTTTATTGAATGAGTTTTATTAATGTGTTTTAAATTAAATATAATCTCAATAAGCAAACCCAAGTTTATTTTATTGGAAAAGGATTGGGAAACAAGATCAATGAATTGAACGGTTTGTGTTCATATACGTTCTAAGGGCTTTTTAGAGGACCACTTAATGCAATTGGTAAAATGAAATATTATATAAAAAAATCATTACGAAAGTTGAAATATTTGCTGAATCTTTGAATTGATAAATTTGGAAAATAAAGCGAACATGTAAGGATTTCTCAATTAAAGACCAAAGACAATATATGTCATTTAGCTAATTATAATTTTTTTTTATCTTATCATTAAAATTGTTTTAAAATTCGATTCCTCTATCGCTTATGTCTTTCAGAGATCTCGGGGATTATACCACACAGAAAGATGAACAGATACTACAATAAAATAGCCAATGTCAATATTGATAAATTTGCAAAAGTAACTTCAGTTTTTTTAAGATCTTAGATATCTAGGCGGATATACGAAAAATAAGAGCTCATATATTATTGTCAAAGGCCAATGTCGATATTGATAAATTTGCAAAAGTAACTTCAGTTTTTTTAAGATCTTAGATATCTAGGCGGTTATACGAAAAATAAGAACTCATATATTATTATCTTAAGGCCAATGCAGATATTGACTAATTTGCAAAAGTAACGTTGCCTTTCTTTTTTTTCGGACAATCTAAAAAGTTCTTTAGATTGTCGGTACAGGGTAAAAAAGTAAGTTATTACGGAATTTTTTATTGATTAAAAATCTCCACACTTGTAGGTTAATGATAAAAAGAAATTAGTTATTATGACTATTTGGGAAATTATTTAGTCTACCAAAAAATGACATTTAAATTGAAAAGTACATAAAAATAAATCCCCCCTGGTAAAATTTTGGATCCGCTACTGTTTTCTGATGGAAAGATTTCCATTGCACATTTATGGCATCTTTTTTGTGAAGTTTTAGAAGTGACTTTTATTACATAAAGTCAGTTCCTAAACACTGATATATTACATTTTTTTAATATTCTTTTGCAAAATTTTTAAAACTACAATATTTTTTATGTTTTGCAGTTTTCTTATCTTGAAATCGCTAATTCAGGCTGTTAAGCTGGAGATATCCAGACGGGTCATGACGGGATCTGCTTAGAAAACATTACGGAGAAAATTTATATATGGAAGTGGGACTGACACAAGAAACTAAAAAGCAACAATAAAAACAATAAAATTTTAAATAAATAATAATTATGGACTTTGGAATATTTCTTAGGCAGCCACATAGCAGAAATATATTGAACTCAACCATTTTATAATTCTTAAACCGATTGTTTTGGTTCCACGTCACCAAAAAATCCTAATACGGATGTGCAGCGAAATAATAACTACTTTAACTTCGGATCCGGCAAGATGTGCACCTATATACCTTTTACAAAACAATTTTTTTTTTTTTTCAAAAGAGAATATTTTTATTTCGTCTCCTGGTCCCTAAAAAACTTAACAATAGAAATATAAATTTATCAATTTTTTAGATCTAATTCTGTAATTTAGCTCTAAGCCTAACATACATTATACAGATTAATCAAATTCTTATACTTGCTAAACTTATTAATTAATAAATATAATTAAAAAATTTTCCTAAAAAATTTAACTAAAATGGAATTTTTAGATCTAACTCTGTAACTTTTAATGGTTACTTTTAAGCAAAACACATATTATACATATAAAATAAATTGTAACTATAATTTTTATATCCGTATCCTGTTTCTAAAAAATTTATCAAATAATAAAAATCTAACTAAATTTATGAAATTTTTAGATCTAAGCAAAAAAAAAAAAATAAAACAGTTTGTAAACTACTAAATTTTTTTGTATCAAACAATAATTAATATATTGTATTCCCGTCTCCTTTTTTATTTAAAAATTTTTCAAATAAGAAAAACCTAATTTTTTCAAATTTTTAGATCTAACTCTGTAATTTAGCTCTAAGCCTAACATATATTATAAAGATAAATCAAATTGTTATTCTTACTACACTTATTAATTAATGAATATAATTAAAAATATTTATTTCCGTATCCTGTTTCTAAAAAATTTATCAAATTATAAAAATCTAACTAAATTTATGAAATTTTTAGATCTAACTCTGTAATTTTTAATGGCTATTATACAAATAAAATAAATTGTAACTAAATTTATCAATAAACAAGCTTAAATTTCAAAATTAAATATTTTATTAGAATTTTTATAATTTTAATTATTATTGTTGAAATATTATAAAAATAAAACAAATTGTTAAACTAACTAAATTTGTCAAATAACGTAAATAAAGCTAAAATTGTAAGTTACAATATTTTAGTACAATTTTTATAATTATTATTATTTTTAAAATAAAAATAAACTGAAATAACCTAAACAAATTACGTTTTTTTATTTATACAAAAGGATTTTGTTTCAGTTGCTGGGCTCTAAAAATATACCAAATATTCTGCCTGGAAGAATCTATCGAAAGAAACATTTAGTTTTTGCAAACATAGCCTAAAAACGTTATTCAAATTAAAAATTTTAATTTTCTGAGCATTTGGCCAAAAAAAAAAATTTCAATAGAATTTCGCAAAATTTTTGCCTCTGACCAGCTTTCAGCTACCAGGCGAACAGAAATGCTAAGCAAGCGGCTGCAGAAAAAATTTTTTTTGTAAAGTGTCACTAAAAGTATGCTACACTTTTTTTGAAAAATAATTTTTGTGTCAAAATTTTGTAGCATACTTTTAGTTACTAATTTAAAGTTGCTTTCTGCATTTTATGCATTTCTGTTCGCCTGGTAGTTCAGCTGGCTTGAAGACCATTTTGTATGGAAAAAATTAAAATTTTTTTCCTTTTTTGTTTTTAGATTAAAGCAGTTGTCGGCAAATATACATAAGCTTTTTTTTTTGCCTTTGTATTGAACATGTACCGCTGTAACGTAGGCACACATGCTTGCGATTTGTGTACAACACAGTACGTGTGAATCATAGGGATAGGTCCGTGCCGTTCACTGGATTTAGGCATCCATGTTTATACCATTTTTTTATTTTAATTTCTCTGTTGTATATGTATTTTAGCAATTTATATATTTTTTTTATAATCCAAAAGTTCTTTTCGGCTATTACTTTTTAAAAGGAAATAATTAAATAATGCAAGTTTTATTTGTTATTTAAGCAGAAAAGTTTATTCAACGAAAATGAGATACAAAATTTGAAACTTAAATTTTACATAAATATAATAACACATTATGTAAAATAATAAATATACTAAATATAAAAATATTATTTCTAATTTTAGGAAATTTTTTTTTTAAAAACTGCTACAATAGCTTAAAAATTAAATACAAAATTAAAATGCATAGGTATATATAGTAGTATATTTTATTGCAATATTGTGGAACATCCAAATAAATGGAGGAGAAAACATGTCCTCATCTCAAACTTGGAGATAGTTCCTTTCCAAAAAAGAAGTAGCTATCGTGCAAAACTCGGGTGCTGTGTTTGGGTTATAAAGAATTCTCTCTGAGAGCATAATCCAAACCTTAGGAACTTAGAACCTTAGGAATTTTTTTTGTAAATACATAGTTAAATCTTATTGGAGTTACTTTATAAGAAAAATATATTTCCTTACATTATACAATTAGTCTGACTAGATTACATTTTTTTAACTATTGGACTAAAGCCAAATAAAAATAAAAATATTTAATAATTTTTGTTTCTATTTCCTAAAAAATTTATCAAATATTAAAAAACTAAAATTATAAAATTTTTAGATCTAACTCTGTAGCTTAGTTTTTAAATGGCTAGATTAAGGCAAAACACATATTATAAAAATAAAGAAAATTAGTAAATTAATTAAACTAACTAAATTTTTCAAATAACAAATATAAACAAGCTAAAATTGTAAGTTACAATATTTTATTATTTTTCTTATAATTATTACTGTTAAAATATTATAAAAATCATGCAAATTGTTAAACTAACTATATTAAATAAAATTTTCGAATAATAAAAATAAACAAGCTAAAATTGTAAGTTATTAGTATTATTATTACTGAAATATTATAAAAATAAAGCAAATTATTAATCTAATAATAATTATCAAAGAACAAATACAAAAAAGCTAAAATTGTAAATTACAATATTTTATAAAAAATTGTATAATTAATTTTATTATTGTTGAAATATTATAAAAATAAATCAAATTGTTAAACTATTATAACTAAATTAATTAAAATGATCAAATAATATAAATCAAGAAGCTTTGTAAGATATAATTATTATTATTATTCTAAAAATATTATAAAAATAAAGCAAATTGTTAATCTAATTAAATTTATCTTATAACAAACACAAAAACTCTAAAATTGTAAGTTACAATATTTTATTATAATTTTTATAATTTTTGTAATTTTTGAAACATAATAAAAATAAGGAAAGCTGTTAAACTAACTAATTTTATTAAATAATAAAAATAAACAAGCTCAAATTGTAAGTAACATTTTTTAAAAATTTTAATAATAATAATAATTTAATAATATAAATATAATAATTATAATCAATATTATTGAAATATAATAATAAAGCAAATTGTTAAACTAACTAAACTAATTAAATTTATGAAATATTAAATGTATAGCCAGCTAAATGTTTATTTATTAATACTTTATTATAGTTTTTATAATTTCAATATTATTTTTGAAATAAAAATATACTGAAATGACTAAAACAAATGGTTTTTTTATTTATGGAAAAGGATCTTTTTTCATTTGCTGGGCTTTAAAAATATGCCAAATATTCTAGGTGGACGAATGAATCTATGCACAGAAATATTTCGTTGTTTAAAACCTATTGAACAGCCTAAAACCGTTACTCAAATTTAAAATTTGAATTTTATGCATTTGGCAAAAAAAAAGAAAAAATTTGAGCCGATTTTCACTAAATTTTTGCCTCCGACCAGATTTTAGCTACCAGGCGAACAGAAATCACAAGCAAGCGGCTGCAGAATAAAATTTCTTGTAAAAGTGTCACTAAAAGTATGCCACACTTTTTTTTTTAAAAATAATTTTTGTGTCAAAATGTTGTAGCATACTTTTAGTTACTAACTTAAAGTTGCTTTCTGCATTTTCTGCATTTCTGTTCGCCTGGTAGTTCAGCTCGCTTGCCAGACCATTTTGTATGGAAAAATTTCAAAAATTAAATATTTATTTTTTAGTTTTTTCAGATTAAAGCAGCGGCAACATATACATGTGCATTTTTTAGTTAGTATTGAACATTTTGTGACGCTGTACTGTATGCACACTTGCATGCGTTTTGTGTATAACACAGTACGTGTGAACCTAGGACCATAGGCGATAGGATTAAAGTTTTCATATTTATTTATTCGGTTTCTTTTAATTTAAATTCAGTTTTATATTTCCCTGCAATTTATATATGTTTTTTAATCCAAAAGCTCTCGGCTATTACTTTTTTTTAAGGAAAAAAGTAACTAATGCAAGTTTTATTTATTATTTAAGTAGAAAAGTTTATTCAACGAAAATTGGATACAAAATGTTAACTAAAAATTTTAAATAAATAGTAAATTATATATAATATATTAAGTTCTAAATACAAAAATAATATTTTTATTTTCTATTTTAGGAATATTATTTATGAGAAACTGTAACAATAGTTAAAAAAATTATTTACAATAATAAAATACATAGGTAAACATATATGTATTATTACAAAATGTGCAAAATGTTAGAGCATCCATCTCAATGGTTATAGACTTTCCATAATTTGAGATTGTCTAAGGAGATAACCAAGTCCTCATCTCACACTTGGAGATAGCTAATAGCATAATAATGGTATATATATTATGGATTTGGCCGTCCAAATCTAGGGAACCGCAGCCGAATCCAACTTTAGAAGAATTCAAAGTTCATTCAGATGCTCCTAGTATAGAATTCTCCACTAGTATCTCGGAATTCGGTTTGTTGGTGACATAAAAGATAAACTATGCGGCCGTCAGAGAGATCGCTTGAAATTCCTCCGCAATTAACTTGCCTGCGCCTTGACCTCAAGAAGACGTCTGACGTCTTCATCCACGTGACTTCAATCGTCGTCAGTTAATCGTAATAGCTGGAGTTCCTCCAAGATCTTTATTTATTTTTTGAAACCTTTGAATATAATGTAATTTTTTTTTAAATAGGCAAATATTACAGGAATTACTACATAAGAAAAATATTTTTCCATACATTAGTCTGTCGGTATAAAATTTGTGTAACTATTGCACTAAGTGCCTATCTCTAAGCAAGCTGATTGCTAATAAATAAATAAAAATAAAAATATTTTTCTTTTCTTTCAAAGCTCCGGATTAGGACGTTATACTTCATGCGATCTTGCGATTTCTGCCAATAAAATCAGAACTTCTTTGCCAAGTAAAAAGTTTCTTAAGCTTGTATGGCCCGAAAACCCAACAAATTAGGTAACGAACCTGATACATACCATCCAAGTAGTCATCTTTCCACACTCTCTAAAGCTTGGAATGATGGTGAAAAAGGCTGAACATGGAAGAACGGAGCACTATCGAGAAAATGCGTTCAAACTCAAACCAAATATTAAAGGGGTTTGATGATAAAGAATACTACAACGGAGTCTTCGTTGATAACAACCAGTGTTTGACAGAGTCTGAATCCTGTTCCCAGCTCTATTTTCCAACATGCTCAACCCCATTCTATGAAAAGATTTATCCCTATTGTTGTGCCACAGCGAATCGGTCTTGCTCCGTTTTTATGCAATTTGTATATGGCTGATATCCCAATTCCTAGAGAGCTGAAAGAAGCAGTAAAGAACTATAACTTGCGTATGAAAGCAAATGACCTGGCTGATCGGGGGAGTATCGAACACCAAAATGCAGCTTTAACTTACAACAGGGTGCCGGGATACAAAGATCGGCAGAGGTTTTGGATAACACCAATGTTGAATAAGTTAAGATCGCTTAATATGGGTTGAAAATCTATAAGCTATAACCTTCAGGAAGATGCACTGATTGTTGTACTGCTGCTGAACTGCTTATTGTTAGGAGTAAATGGAAAATTATAGAATACAATATATTGATAATTCAAGATCGCTCAAAACGGACTGCAAATTTAAAAAAGTATAAACTCCAAATGCACTGCTTGACGTACTGCATGCTGCACTGCTTGATATAGTTAATTAGAAAATGAGAGAATAAACCACTTTAGTTGCCTTTATCATCCACATTCCATTTAAATTCATTTGGAAACATTTTAGTTATTTTAACAGTCTAGTAGACATTTATTAAAACTTTCATAAAACATAAAACAAATATCGCTATATATATTTTATTTATAGCTATGTTCGGAGTTAGTTACACGTAACGTAACGCAATCATTTATCAACGCTTCGGATTATTGTGTGTGTCGCTTATTATAATATATTTGTTAGTCGGTCATATGGACGAAAATTGATACACATAAATCTATATACTGCCAGAGTTGTGCACACCTAAATATCTAATTGATTGACAAAGATACACATGCTTAAGATAAATAGATAGAGATACGTGCTAGAGGGGCACGCAAGCTGCTGTACGTCTTTGTGGAGCATTCAGATAACGTGCATATTGTGGTTCGCGTATGCCACTTGGTAGAATGATGACATGATGGTTGGCTTGCTCTCATATGCCCTGCAAATACCTTCGTAATTCCTCCTCAGTGTCGAATATCATGACGGGGAAGGGTGAGCCAGGTACAAATTCTCCAGCCCATTTTACCTCCACACGATAGTCACCAGGCTCAGTTGGGTCATACTACAAAAGTGTTCAAGAAATACGGTGAGTAAATTTTTGGCGTAAAGTACACTCTAATATTACCTTGCAAAGTATTGTGCGATCCTTCTGACTCTCTCGCTGCATCTCAACGCGGAAGGCACCCTTGGGACCACGTACACGCACCGTCAACTGTCCAGCACCGGCGCCGCGTGTGTCACAAATAAAACGAGACTGGAAAGTGGCCAGCACGCCATGCTCAATGCCCGGCCCATAGACGCGCACCTGGAAAAATTAGAGAAAAGTTACAATAGGCTCAGGGGTTCACTTTAGACACAAGACTCACCTTGCTAGCGTCAGGCGCACCAGCTACTTTGAGAGCAAACGGCGAGCCAGGAACGTTTTGGCCACCATATTTGATGGTCAACAAGTGTCTACCCGGTTCCTGTGGCTTTATGTTTAGCGTAAAGGTAGCATCACCATGATCATAAAGCTCACAATAGGCCACCTTGCGTACACCGGCACAGTGAGCCGTAAGTTCGCCTGGTCCTGCACGTCGTGTATCTATCCAGGATTTTATATCCTTGCCTACAATGCCATGACGCAGACCCTCACCCGAGCAAATAACCTTGGATGCATCCATGGACGAGCCCACGGCAACAGTAAGAGGACAACCTTTCACCAGGCGTCCATTCCACTTGACCGAGAGCGTCAAAGTGCCAGTAGTTGACTTTTGTGGCGTATACGACGCTAGCCAAATATTCTCGTTGGGTCGGGGTTGTGCCAGGCTGACGGGTAGTGCTGTATTATCCTGATGTATTAGTATAACCTCAGGACGTCCCGCGGGAGCATTTGAAGCATCGATTGTGAAATGAGCGGCCTCGCCAGCCTGAGCTGCAGCTAGACCGCGACCCATAAGCACCACCTTATCGGCAGCCTGTTGTCCAGTGACGAAAGCGCTGCGTGGGCATTGTGTTATAGTCAAGCCGCTCCAGGTAAGATCCAGATCATGCTCGCCCGCTGCTAGATTTTCGCCGCTGATGTTTAAGCATAGTCTGCCATCAGCTAGCTTGTCCACAGGTATATCAATACCATCTATGCTGCATACGAGTTTGCCCGGACCGGCATTTTCTACATCAAATACAATGCGCGCTGGTAATATGAGTCGTCCATCATGATCCACCAAGGTACCCCAACCTCCGACGGGCGTTACTTTGGTGGACTCTACACATGAAATATGCCAAGGTGAACCAGGTAGCGTACCACGGTTCGGACAGCTGGCACGTATTTCATAGCTGCCAACCGATAAGATGACATAAGAGATGCGCCATTCATTGTTGCCCAAGGCCTGAGCAATTAAAGATTGGGTTAGAAATTGTTGAAACTGCTTATAATAAAGTGCTGCTCACCTTAATTTTAGGTTCTATGCGCTCACCAAACTCGTCAACCCTTTCGATCTGCACATTTGGTGCAATTGGACAGTACACGACAAAAGAGGCTTCCTTGTTGCGATGGCATACCTCCAGTCCATGCCCAGCAGCACGTGCATCGTTACGTACGCCGCTGGACGAAGCTGTAAATGTAAGCGGGGAGCTGGGTATGGTTTCGCCGCCATACATAAGTGTCATCTTGTAGCTGCCCGGCTGTGAGGGCACAAATTCCACATTGTAAACACCCTCCGACTGTTCGCTAATCATTACTGGCAAATTCTGATTTGTGGGCGAAATGGCAAATGCGTCCAGCTCGGCAATGCCTGCATTGTCAGTGCGCACTGTGAAAGTATTGGGACTATGTAGAGCCAGTGCTGCTTTGGTAACACCTTGCACCGTGACTTTACTGCTGTCAAAGGCCTCGCAGGTAAATGGACTGCCAGGCAGCGGTTTTGATTGATGCAGTACCTCTGCAAGAATAATGTTTGTTAAAGTGAGTGTTCCCACACAGCTGCAGCCGCTCTACTTACCAATTATGCATTGGCCAGGTTTGTTGATGGTGAACTCAGCTTGTAAGTGTCCGTTCTTTGTTTGGTAACAACGCACAGGCAGCGCTTGACCGCCAGGACCGGATACAACGACATCGAATTCTCGTGCAGGACGCTTAACAGTATCAATAGCAAATGATGTTGTCTTACCCACGCGCGACTGATACAAACCCAAACCACTGACGCTTATTTCCTTGCCAGCACTGGCGGGTAAAACATTGATCTCCAGCGGTTTCAGTGATATGGGCACATCATTGAATAGTATGGTTATTTTGTGCGGCGCCACGCGAGTTGGCTGGTACACAATCTCATAGATGCCACCCTTGCTGGGACCGCGTATCGTATGCGGCACCTCTATGGCTCCACATTTTACTACCGCTGCCAGCTCACCCTGCCCAGCCTCATTAAGTGAGACAGCAATGCTGGCGGGTCTGTGACACAAGGCTTCACCCACCTCGGTGATCTTTACCAGCGTGGGATCGAAGACGGTAAGTGTGCGTGTGCCAATATGCTGACGTGTCTCGCGATCAATAAATCGCACTGTATAGTTGCCCGTCTGATGTGTTCGGAACTCTGCAGTTTGTCGATTTATCGTATACGGCACGGATTTCTGATCAGGTGCCATGATTTCAACAATCTGATCGTCCGAGGGAAAGTCAATAGCTGCCATGCTGCCAATTTGTATGTGCTGCGTATTTTGCTGTATATCCACGCGGAAAGGACTGCCATCCACGGACACTTCGTTAAAGGTTATGTTAACATAATGCGGCTCCGTGGTTTGTGGCACAAATGTAACATCGTACAAGCCGCGCGCACAAGCCACAACCTCAGCCTTAACAGTGCTAGTGTCTGTGGACACAACCAATTCCAGCGTACCCTCGCCTGCGCCAGCCGCGTCCACACTGAAGGTTACCGGCAGACCCAATGTAGCTGGACCGTATTGTTGATCCAGCCCGCTTATGCTGACACGTGAGACATCGAAGACATTGCACGAAAAAGGTGAACCACTTATGTGCTGATCATTGGCTGTAATGCTGATCAAATGGCGTCCCACTGTGGTGGGTCTAAATGAAGCGCTATAGCTGCCACCATCATGTTGGCTTAGTTGACAGTGTTCATTGTCGCCGGCTGGCGATGTAACAAATATTTGCGGCTCCACGCCATCAAAGCCTTCCAGTTCAAAGGTGTTGTCCACTTTGACGGCAGCTTGCTTCAAGCACTCACCTAGCGCCATAGCACGTGGTAGACTGACCGAAGCGGCGGCTATGTGACAGCTGAATGGTGAGCCAGGCACTGGATGTCCATTAAAACGCACGGATAGTGAGTGGGAAGCTGCCTCCGTGGGCTTAAAGTTAACCTTAAAACGCGCATTGCCCTCGGATTGCACAAAGTTGGGCACATTTTTGCCATTGACGGCGACAATGATTTCAAGATTACCGGCGCCAGCCTGCGAAGCATTGATGCCAAAGCTGACACTTTTGTTTACCACGCCAGGTCGAATATCGGTGACAATGACCTTTTCGGCGGAGTAGGCTTTGAGCAGAAAGGGGCTGCCTTCCACATGTCCACCACCCGGTAGGCGCACCTAAGACAAAAGTAAACATGAAGTTAGTTATGAGTGCATGAGCAGGAGTAACATGAAACTCACCTCTACGGAATGATCTCCGACTTCCACAGGTTCGAACTTGACATTGTAACCAGCTGTGGGCAGCGCATCAATTTTAACAGGTACGCTACGTCTGGCTGGACCCAGCACTTCCACGCTGGGTTTCGTATCCGACTCCACTGCAAACTCAAACAGACGTCCCACGCTAATCTTATCCATGGTTTCAGGCGATTGAATACGAGCTGCAGCAGCCACACGACAGGTAAAGGGTGAACCGGGCACATCTTGGCTGTTAAAGCGCAACTCGACGGTATGGCTCTCAGCCTCACGTGGTGTAAAACTAATAGCATAAGTGTGTTGTCCCTGTGCTTGAGCTGAAGTGGGCACACGCCCACCGTTGACAGTGACCTCTAGATTACCGGGACCCGCCTAAGGGAGAGAAAAAATTAGAGCTATAACTCTGGTGGGTACGGCGATAATTACCTGTGAGGTTTCGACCAAAAAGGTGACTGGTTTGCCCACAGTGCCGCTGCTGACATTCTTCACCTTGATGGCGCTGACGTCATAAACCTGAAGAAGCAAAGAAGGGATATAGAAGGAAGAGGAAGTATGTGTGATTGAGACTTACCTTGGCGGCATAAGGACTGCCGGCTGTAGCCAAACCATTGACGGATATGTTGACTCGATGTTCACCCACAACGCGTGGTACAAATTCTGCTTTGAAGACCCCCTCAGCCGATTGATGCACTTGTGCAGGCACCGACTGACCGGCAGGTCCTGTTTACCCCATTTTGCATTTTTTTATATTAATCATTTTTTTAGTATTTTTTTGTTTTTTTTTAGATATTTATGGTTTTGCGACGCGGCCGGAAACGATTTTGAAATAATTTCGTTTGGTTGTTTTGTTGATTTACAAAAAAATTTGGGCAATGCGTGTTGAATCATGTGTAGGGTTAGTTTTTGGTTTTAATTTTCGATTTTAGCGTAAGTAATAATAAAAAAAAAATTTTGGAAAAATTTGGACTCAATTAGTTATGAAACTTATGAATTAGTTAAAAAAGGAGTAAACTGCTAGGATCGCCTAACAATTTGTTAAAATTAAAAAAAGTTGTGTTAAGTTTTGAAAAACGTGCCAGAAATTGTTAGTATTTTTTTTAAATATGAAAGTGGTATGAGTTAAATGAACTACAGTTTGTACATGGCACTAAGTTCTTAAATGCTGCCCAGCTAAAGTAGATTTTTTTTGTACAGAAAGCCTATTTAATTTTATTTATTTAAACCATTTTATTTGTTTTATTTTTTTTGAGTAATACTAGACTTTAGACATTAATCAAAAAAATCAAAAGAACAAATTAGTAAACAAGGCGTGGCACAGTTGCGCCCTTTGCATAGTTTATATTAGTGAATACTTGGTTATTAAAGATAGATATAATTCACTTTTTGTAGACACACTGATAGGGTTATTTTTTTATTTTGATTTTTTTACGGACAGTTAGAAAAATATGCTTATATACACACATATATTTTAATATACATAGATATATATGTATAGTGTCAACAACTAGTGTATATAAAGAGTAAATAAAGATAGAAAATTCGCATATGTATATATATATATAAAGATATTATAGAGTCTAGTACAAAAGATTTCGCCGTCCTGAAATATAATACAGATATATAAAAGTGAGTTCAGCAAATAATTACATATTAAAGACATAGCATAAAACATTCAGATACATACAAACATACACACACAAACATAAGAACATATAAATAGCTCTAATGGAATGTTACAATTAAACGATAAAACACGAAATATATTACATAAATCTATTTACCTTGCCAATATGTGTTAAATTCGATTAATTTTCACTAAATATTTAATCTTTTATTGGTTTTCGAATGCTTAAGTTGCAACATATGGGCATGGTTTTTTGCATCCTATATAGAAAATAATTTCCACCGTTCCGTTGCTTATTTTCACTGAATTTTCGTGCATACAAAAATGGCTTAATTTTTAAGCTATTTATTTGCTTAATGACGCTTTCATATAGTATTTAATAAATTAAAAAAAAAATTAAGTGAAAATGAGTGTCGGAACAGTTCTAAATATTTTATATAAACATTAAGTGCTGTTTATCTGTCAGTAGCTATTATTTTGTATTTTGCAACTTATTTAGCACATAGATTCTACAAATAGGGTGTTTTTTTAAGAGCATTTGTTTGTCATTTCAGTTAAAAAAAAACAGTGGTAACAAATTTTTTTTCTTCTGTATTCAAAAGTACCTCCTTAGATGAAACTGCATTCCTATCGTATGAGCGTTAAGCCAAAAATATTTGGTGCGCTAAGTTTTGAAACACTTTATCTCGTTGGGTAAAAAAAAGTTAAAGAAACTCTCGATGTATTCATTGTTGAAGTATATTGGTTTTCACTGCTCCAGTTAAGATAGCTTTGATTGCATATATTGCTCAAAATGACTTGGAAATACCCAACATGCAGTCCAAAAATTAATTTTATTGAAAGTTTCTCGAGAAACTGCATAAAAGGCATTTTTGCAATAAAATTCTTTAAGGTTTTGCAAATATTTTCAGTTGCACTTAAGCGATTTTTTATTTATTTAAAAAAAGAATTAGCTCTTCTAGTCTCCCAGATCTAGGCATTCATTCGGACGGACGCACGGACATGGCTCAATCGCTACCCGAGGCTATGATAAGCATTTTGGTATAAAGTACTTGGGGTCTGCCGCGCCTCCTTCTGTCCGTTACATACATTGCACAAATCTAGTATACCCTTTGTACTTTTTAGTTAAAAAGTTTTAGAAACTTAGTTGGAAAATACCCCTTTCTATTTATTTTAATAGCAGTTTGGGATTTACATTATATCTCATTTTTCGAAAAAACAGAATGAGTTGTTTTTATTATTTATGCAATTATTTCCAGTTGCACTCCAAGGATTTCTTATTTATTAAAAAAAAATTAAAGGAATTATATTAAACCCAACTCTGTTTTTACATGGTCTTTTTTACAAAGTTTTTAAATAACACGGTGTAACATAAAGTAGAAAAAATTTGTTTCCACAATATCATTTGATTTCAGCACGATTCAAAATATTATTTTATTCGGAATTCAAAGAAAACTGTTATTATTAATCTAATCTTTTCGTAATTACATTCTCTAATTTATTTTCACATACAATTTTTTTTACAAAACATTTTCTGGAACGTATCTACCGTAATAACTCCCCAAATTACCTATATTTGTTATTTAAAACTAATTAACTAACTCAATTTTCATTCCTTCCCTTTATTTTGTTATTTCAAATTTATGTACAAAATTTCATATTATTTAAAAAAAAAACTGCCAAAAAATTATTACCATTTTTTATTCCTTTTTACTACTACTTTTTAACTTAAATTGTTTTAATAATATTAAACTACTCTTTTCACGACTCATGAAGAATTTATTTTGCCTAAGATATAACATTAATTTTAAAAAAGTTTAAAATATTAAAAAAAAATCAAATTTTAAAACATTAAAAAATAAACCTATTTACATTTAAATCATTCTTCTACATTGAAAATACAATTCTTTTCTTTAATATTTTGCTCAGTGGTGTCAATGTTTCATTAAATGAGTGGAATTCCGCAAAAAAAAGGAATTAAAAAATAATTAAAAAATAAAACAAAAAATTAAATTTTAATAAATTAAAAAAGACTTCAACAATTTTTTTTAGACAACTTGCGTGGTGTCAACGATTTATTAAATTAGTGGGAACTCGCAGAGAAAATTCTGAATAGAATATTGGATAGTATTTCAAAATATATAAAAATCACATAAGTCGAAGAGATCCATTAAGTGGCCGGATTTACTTATTTTCACCCATGAAAAAATATATAATATCGCAAAGAAATGAAAAGTGATTAACTAAATTACTTTGAATTTTAAATAACAAAAACGAATTCGTTTAAGCAAAAAAATTTTTTTAAATTTAAAAATATAAAAAAAAAATATTTGTAATTTAAAAAAAAAATCATATAAGTCGAAGAGATCTATTAAGTGTAAGTGACCCGCTTCAGTTAGTTTCATCCATGAATGAAAGAAATAAAACCGCAAAGTAACTAAAATACTTTGAATTTTAAATTTTAAAAAATCAAATTCCTTTAAAATAAAAAAAATTGAAAAAAATTATATATGAAAAATTAAAAAAAAAATCACTTATTTACATTCAAAGTATTATCATGCATGAATTTTGGAAATAAAATTCAGAATAGTATATTGGCTAGTATCTCCGCTAAATCTATAAAAATCGTTAAAGTCCAAGAGATCCATAAGTGGCATGCTTCATTCTTTTTAGCCTCTCTATTTAAATTTTTAATAAAAAATTTTTTTTTAGTATCGCTGAAGATGTTTGCATAAAAGTTGAGACACTTTTTTTATACCCAAAAATACTTTCCAAATTTCTTTAAATCCTTTCATAGAACCAATATTCGACAGCATTTTCTGTAAAAGCTACATAACTAAGGAAGTAAACAGATAATGCCATCAAAACCAGTGACAGACAAATGAGCTCTTTAATAAATCTATTTTATGCTCTAGTTGTAAAACAAAATAAAATAATTAAATTACAATTGTTAAAACTAGACACAAAAAGTGCCCTTTCAAAAAAACACCCTATACTAACACTAACACATAACACACTCGCTAAGCTATAGCAACAATTTGAACTGTTTAGAAATGTACTGCTTAAAACCAAAATGCCAAGAGCACAAATTTATCGAATAATTTATGTCTTTAAATGTTTGAAGCATAAAGCATTAGCCTAATTGTAAACACATTATGTACATAAATGCATGTACATAGAGCATGTAGGTATATAAGAGAAAGATTGCCTAAATGGGCTGTCATTAAAGTAGCTGCTAGTAGCTGACATCAACGGTAGATAATACAAGTTCAAGTGCCAATAAGAGAGTCATTGTCGGTGAGAGAGAGAGAGAGGAGGAGGGCATGCTTGACGGTTCCCACCATGAATTCCGTCCATACAAATTGCTGTACAGATACATAGGTATATAGTAGTATGTACTATGTGTGCGATTGTGTGTTTATGTGTAGGTGTTGGTTGGTAGCATTATGTACTAAGTATGCACCATGTCTTGTACGGGAAATGTGAAAATGTGTTTGTATGTGTGTTGGTGTGTGTGTGTGTGGCATGTCGTGTGATGTGCATATATGTATATATGTACTTCTAGTACGAGTATGTATGTATGTACGAGTAGTATGTAAATTAAGTCCAATCAAATAATTCGTTTTAAACACACAAACATTTAACACACCAAGATAAGATAAACGAGCAATTAAATTACAAATAATTTTGACTTAACCAATGCAAGACAATAGAGAGATACATATTTGATATAATTATATAAACACGAAACAATAGAGCGAGCGAGCGAGAGAGCGATTTGGTGATTAGTTTTTAGGGGGGTAAGGGGGCTGCCTAACCACAGCTTACATACCTTCAACGTTAACCTCAATGTCTTCCAAACGGCCGCCAGCGTGATTGATAACAAAAGAATTGGTCTGATGCACGGGTCCAGGTCCACCTAGGGAGACCTGCGGCCCGGCTACGCCGCCACTGATATTGACCGTTATGGGACAACCGGGTACGGGCATTTTGTTAAAGGAAACGTTAATAGTGTGCTCGCATGACTCATTTGGCACAAACGATACGGAAAATCTGCAAGAGCGAAGCGCATTAAGTTTAATCCCACATAAGTATTATAATTTTATGTAGCCCACTCACCTTGCACTGCCCTGCGGATGCACCTGCGTTGGAATATTCTGACCCTTGGCCGAAATTGTTATTTCCAAATTGCCTTCGCCCGCATCGCCTGCATCCACCGTAAACTGCACGGGACGTCCCATAGTGCCACGCGAAACGCTACCAACAACCACCTTAGTTGCATCATATGATTTGGCCAAAAATGGTGTGCCCTGCACTGGGAAGCCATTGTACTCCACATTGATCGAGTGTCCACCTACGCTGGTAGGCGTGAATTCTGCGGTAAAGCCTGCATGTATGTCGCCTGTAACACGCACAGGCAGCTCACCATGTGGTCCACGCACGCTGACGGCCAGCTCCGCAGCGCCACCGCCACTGACGGTTATATGAAACGAGCTGGGCCTGTTCACGGGTATCAGCTCCAGATTTGTTAAATTTAGCAGCACGCGTGATGTGTCTGCCACAGCGCAGACAAATGGACAACCGCGCACTGTTTCGCCATTAAATTTGATGTCTATCAGATGGGACTTAGCCTGTTCAGGCGTAAATGAGACTAGGCAGCGTCCGCCGCCAACCACTTGCACATGATTGGGCACCTCTCCCTCATTTATGGATATCTCCAGTTGTCCCTCGCCAGCCGCACTTGCGTCCACGCGAAATTGGCACGGTTGGCCAACAACGCCGCCATTTACTTCGGTCACTTGTATCAGACTGGCATCATAGACCTTTGCTATCAAAGGTCCGCCAGCGATCTTCGTGCCGTTAATGGACGCATCAATGATGTGCGTGCCCACCTCGGTGGGTACGAACTCAATGCGTGCAGCACCATTTGCCGCCTCATGGGTGACTCTGGCATTCAGCTTCGACTTGTTTGGAGTCAAAACTGTAGCCACGCACTCGCCTTTGCTTAGGCTTTGTCCAGGAGGCGGCAGTATCTCAAAAACCGCCGGTGTATTGGCGGGTACGAGGCGTGTCGATTCGCCGAGCGCGGTAAGGCCTGGTGACGACATGATCTCAGCGTGCCACGGTGAACCTGCAAGAAAAGCGTAAAAAGCATGGTTAATATGAGTGTAGGTAGGTGAAAAGAAAATATGGCAATAAGTTTGAGGCAATCACGCTAATGGTTAAATACTGACAGAGGCATGGACGTAGCAGAGCGACTCTAACGAAGCGTCACCGAGTTAGGTATTTAATACCATGAGTTTTATACTAGCCACCCCCGAATTACTTTTTCCGAGTCCGCCCCTGAATTTTTGGGCTTGGCCTAACGAAGCGCAACCATGCCACAGTAGGCAGGCAGCTTGTGGCAACATGTAATATAACCTACAAAACAGATTCATCGTACACCTGCTGCGTAGCTTTGGCAAGACGTGGCCTAAACAAGGGCCAAGTCAAGACCCCATTAGATATGAAATATTACTGACATACTCATATATATCGTAACTCCGAGCAAGCATTGGCATTGTTTTCCACAACGTCTCGTTATAATTGTCGCACTCGTAAGCAATTTCTATAACAATTTGCTTTGGAGCAATCTGTGCCGCCGCCTTGTTGTTGTTGGCATGGTTACGCCTGCTCGAGTGAGCTTAACAATCTTGAAGTGCCTATCTGTCACAATGTATCTAGTAGATACACAAACTTATATAGGTATCTGTATCTGCAGTAGTAGTAAGTGTGCACTTATTATGTTGTTACAAACGTTTCGATAATCAGGTTGCGCAGAATTTAAGTTGCTTGTTAGTTGGGTTATTCACGGCCTTTGCAACAACTTAAATACTTGCACTCAAGTGTTGTTATATACTTATAAATAAATATGTACTTAATTTCAAGAAAAAATAAATAAGCTGATTGCTTTTGAAACAGCAGGCAAGCTTGCACTATAACAATTTCTGAGCAATTAAGTTATTATTATAAATTTTTATATACTGAAAATACAGGGTCATGGGTAGTAGAGTACATATTTTTGCAAGGTATTCAACAAAGAGAGCTTCCCAATGCTCCGACCAGGGGCGACTGACAAAATAGTCGGTCAGGGAAATTATTATTATTAAAAACAAATATAAGCGAATGTAGCTGTCCGTCCATATAAACACCAAAGTCTTGAAGAACTTGGAAATTATGCTGCATTAATATCGGTGCTAGAAACATCGAACTTTTCCACGTTAAGCATGGTCCTGCACTTTCCGCTTCCCGTATTTCCCTAACTTTTCCTGTCTATTCCTATATCCTTTTACTTACTCCCAGTATCGGTATCACAAAGGGCCTCTTCTTGGCCAAAGTGAGTTGAGATGCAAAGTCCCAACTGCCGCCTTAACCTACCTACGTACATAGATACAAAAACAATGTCTCATCGAATAGTTGTCCACGCTAATATGACTGACAGAGATAAACCTATTTTCAATCTTACATCTCTCTTAGACACTAAGATATACAATAATTTGAGCACTTTGCGAGGATCTCCAACTACTTGACTCGCCTATTCTAATTTTATTCAAAATACCAAGCGTCCAAAAATTTCGAAATTTGTTGTGACATTTCCTTATCCATGATTGTTTTATAATTAAATTGGCTTAAGTGGTAGAGACTAACCTTATTATTTTCTTAATCTAAAGCAATATTTTTTGAATATCATTATATATTTAAAATAAATTAATAAAAACTCTCGTCAAGTAGTGACTAAGATCTAGAATAGTTTCTAAAATATTTAAGAAGCAAGTGGACGTTTTTCCTGTATACCTCTATTGAATCTGCTTGAACTACTTTGCGATCATATTTTGCCAATAGAATACCGTTAACACCGTTTACACTGCTTGAACTGCTTTATGCTCCTACTCTCATTTCTTTTCTAATATCAAATGTCTTAGTTAATTTATAAATCTGTTGTGGATTTCCTCAGACAGAGCTGTGCTATTTCAGCCGTTTTTCTGGAAAAACGAACTACTAATCTTATATCTTGAGTAATTTTTATAAAATATCGTAATATGTATATTAACTACAATCAATACGTCCATGTAAGTCTAACAAGCAAAAAAAGACTATGAATGGCTTACATATTTAAAAGACTTCTGGGTTACTTGATTATACTATCTCCCCATACAAAATAACACCCTCTGTAGATATGATACGATACTATTTTGGATATACCCTCAAATACATACCCATACCCCATATCCAGAGCCGTCGAGAGAAAATCCGGGCCCGGTGGGATATTGCACTGACCCCTCTATTACAACTTTAGCTTGAATAACGTCAGCACGATAGGGGGAATCACCTCAAAGTTTCGACTTGGCTTAAGTTTGGATGTCAAACAAAGACATAGGCAATAAATTAAATATTGTTGACCCTATTTCTATAATTTGCCACAAAATTTAAATTTTTGATTTATGAGAAACGTATAAACCAAAAAAAATAATTGATAGATATACCTATTAATGGTTTTATAAGCTGCAACAATCAAAATTGGTTTATAGGCTTATAAGAGCCTAATAAACATCGGAAATTATAACTTTTTATTCTAATCCATTACAGCTGAACTAGCACAGCGAAGCGTTCCTTCCCTCTAGAAAGCTAATATGTGGCGGAACACTGAAGATAGCAATATACATAGGTAAGGTTATGTAGGCAGGTCGGCACAAGGACGATATCACCTCATGAGACCATGCGGACCGTTGTGATGTCTATTTAAGAGGACAGAGGGGGGAAGGTAATGGTTAAGGTTATCATCCTGTCTGCTGAATGTCGAGGCTTTGATAAAAAAGAGCCAGTTCCGCTATGGACAGATTTACCAGACTGCCCAAGTCTCCAAAGAAGGTCTTTCCCAGATACTGGGTGCGTTTCCTAAGAACTGCAGGGGAGTCACACAGCAGATGTAGGATTGATGATTTCTATCTCTTTATCAACCCCGCAGCTGCCACAGATCAATCAGCAATATACATATGTGATTTGGTAACATTTTACTATGCCGCAGTAGATGGGATCTTGAAAGACATCCTGCTGCTTAAGAGCTGGACTAACAGGTATAACTTTTTATTATCAGTTTAGAGGCCTAGCTTACGCATTTTATAGTAAAAAATTAATTTAAAGGCATGTATTGCTCTGGCTTACAAACATTTTATCATTTATAATTCATTTATGTACCTAAATATATCTATTATAGACCCTTTATCTGTAAAAAAGATATTATGTATAAGATTTAGTCTGAGAGCAATGAATGTGACGTCACAAAGTGAAAAACTATAAGTTTGAGTACAGTCTTTTAGATCTTAAGCCAACATAGGACAAGGATTGGAGAGAGGTGAAGAAAACATAGCCTTCGTAGCGGCCAAAATCGACGAATATCCGATCTTGAGTTTTTTTTATCGAAAAGTTCTGTTGTTTCAAAGAAGGTTAGGGTTATAAATATATAATGTTATGTTGGAAAAAAACAGCATTTTTTAGTCATTACGCTTACATGAGTCTATATACCAAATTTGGTAGTTGTAGCTTAGATTAATATTATTTTATCTACAAAAAGTATAATGTTTTGCTAATGTAGTCAAAACGGAATTTAAATTCTTTTAAAAATTGTTTGTTATTGGGCTCATATTATTTTATATACCAAATTGGTCGATGCCTCTCCAATCACCAGCATTGATCCTTTTCAGGGCGTCAAACTCTTTCATTATGAGATTGAATTTTAAACTATATCTATATAAAATGGTTTATATACAAGAATTAGAGCTGGACAATTATAGACAGAGCCGTGAGAGGCCTAATATCATTAAAAAGTTTGCCCATCGGGCTAGACACGCGGATTACTTCATAACTATATCTTCGCTCTATTTTCTTTACCAAAAAAATTACAATATTTTTATATTATAAGGTCAAATGAGTTTAGTTGTACTCGTCAAATAAATTAATTAATAAAAATGTGGCTCAAAGTTACGAATTTTAGATAAAAGGCAGCGCCAGCAAAGGCGAGGTGATCATTTGGTAGACCCATTGAGTCAAATTTAATTCGATATCTTCCAAAATTCTTCTCTTATTTAAATTTATTCTTCTATCATTCTTAACTTAAAAGCCCGCACTTAGCCATGCCAACCTATTCTTCTGAAGCCCTTCTATGTTTCCATACAAAACCTGGCTCAGATTCATTTTTTTTTCGAAAAATTTGTCGCAATTTTATGTCCGGCCTCGCCCCGCTTGCTATAAATATTTTATAAAATCTATTTATTTATTTATTAACTTGCGGTATTTCAATAGTAACTTTTTAACTGCTGAGCGTAAAAAATTTACTTTTATTTCCAACTTTCCACACATTTCTCTTTTTTTCTATTTATTTTTATTTTTGTAATAGTAGCTGCACTTTTCCTTTTAACGTTCGGTTTCATGTTGCTGCGCCGCTGTTTATGGCTTTCCATGAAAACTGCCACAACTTACGGCGTTCCGTCAGTTCAATGGAAAAATCAAATTATTGCATTGTCGTCTTTACCTGCTTAAAACTTGATTTTTTGTCACTTTTTTCCGTGCTATTTATTTGCTTGAGCAAAAAATTTCAACATAATATGCATTTGATTTTGTTTATTTCCCAAGACTTAAAATGCTTGGGAATATTTTTTACCTTAAGTTGGTCAAAGTTGAAACCGCTCAAATAATGCGCAATTATTTTCGTTTAAAGTAATTTGAGTAAAAGTTTCGTATGAATTGGTAAGACTTAAGAAATTGAGGGAAATGTTGCAATTCAATTTGCTCTATTCTTTTAGTTATTTATCTGTAAGTTTCTAAAAACAGAAATTTTATTTTTTATGCAGCAATAAATATTGTAAAGTAGAGAGAAGAAATTGTAATTTCTTTAAGATACTTTGAAGCGTTTCTCTTTATCAGTTGAAGCAATGTCGTGTAATTGAAAACAAGTTAATTGATTTATTTTTTTTATAATTATTAAGTAGAAATTACTAAAAGAATTTATATGCAAATCACCGTGGGCTTTAGACTGATTTTATATAAGATTTTAAACTTACAAATATTTCTTTTAAGAAAATAAATTATAAAGCCGTGCTCCGGAAAACGGACTCGAACGAATAGAATTGTTTTCGATTTGGCGTGTTCCCAATTTTACATTTTTTCTTATTGATATTTCCTATATGATATTAATATTTCCTTCTTTGTTAGCACAGCGCTGAACTTTTCGATTACTGCATATTTTTAAAATGGTTTTTTGACTAAATTATTGCAATTACTTTTTTTTCTCTTGAATAAATTTAAATAATATTCAAATATTTCTTTAGCAACAATACTTATTTAAATTACCCACGATTGTACACTATTTATTAGAGGGACATTTTTTATGCAAGACATGAACCAATTATGCCATATATGCAAATCTGGGACTATTTTTATATGCAAGACATGAACCGTTTGTGTGCCTAAAATTCGATTTGAGTTGTGGATGTTACTTTTTGGGTTGATTCAGGTATTTAGAGATAATTTAAAATATTATATTTAGCAATGAATATCTAAATTGAAATTGATATAAATAGAATCTAAGAATGTGAAATAATATTTAAAAAATTACTTTAAAATATTATTATATACGAGGGTGGATTGATAAGTTTCCGGCCTGACCAAGAAAAACAACGTTTTTAAGAATTTTTTTTTTTATTTCTCAACATAATCTCCTCCAAGGCTGATACATTTCTCATAGCGGTGTTCTAGTCTAGTAATGCCATCTCTATAGACTGATTCGTCAAGCTCCTCAAAATACCCATTTACAGCTTCGATTACTTCTTCATTGCCCGCAAATCTCTTACCGCCAAGCCATTTTTTGAGGTTAGGAAACAGATAATAGTCACTCGGGGCTAGGTCTGGAGAGTAGGGAGGGTGCGGCATCAATTCAAACTTCAGATCGTTGATTTTAGCCATCGCAACGATTGACTTGTGCGCTGGTGCGTTATCGTGATGCAACAAGATTCTTTTCTTCGCCAGATGAGGTCGTTTAATTTTGACCTCGTGGCCTTAAACGTTGCAATAAGTCTGCGTAGTATTGACCAGTGATAGTTTTACCCTTTTCAAGGTAATCAATGTATATAATACCTCTTGCATTCCAATAAACGGTAGCCATAACCTTGTAAGCTGAAAAAATTGTTTTTGCCTTATTTTTTTTTGGAGTTGGTTCCCCTGGTCCAATCCACTGTTTAGACTGTTCTTTGGTTTCAGGAGTGTAGTGGTGGACCCAAGTTTCGTCAACGGTTATGAATCGACGCAAAAATTCGCTTGGATTACGCTTATACAACGTCAAATTGGCGGTAGAAATGTTTTTTCGAATTTTTTTTTTCCATTTTCAAGAAAAACACAGAGGCGTCTTGTTCAGTGTGCTCTCAAATCTAAACTAACATGGCGATCGGGCTGAAACTATAGCTACAAGCTATCTAAGGATGGTACTATAGAACGCCATCTCAAGGTAGGCCTAGTGGCGCCATCTCTTGGTCAGGCCGGAAACTTATCAATCCACCCTCGTATATAATTTTTTTGCTTTAAATGCGTACACTTTTCAGTCTATTTTTCCAATTCCATTTAAATCCTTTCGTTCGGTTTTAAACCACATACTAAATTCCTTTTGGTGAACTGTAAATATGTGGTGTCAAAATGAATACACATAAAATAAATTGGGAGAAAATATCGGACCTATATTTTTTTTCAGCCTATTTATCCAATTTCATTTATATCCTTTTGTTCGGTTTCACATAAAAAGTTCGTATTGGTGAAATTGGAAGTTCTAAATATGTGGTTTCAAAATGAATATCGAACCTTTTTTTCGGAGCTAAGCCGATAATCAGGAAAGTTTCCGGTCTGTCATTCTTCTATCTGCCATAGTATAAATAAGTCAAAAATTCGAAGCTTAACTTGTCCGTTTTTTTTTTAAAAAAGTAGAGTCACTTAATACTTAGTTATTTAAAGATTTATGGATGGAAAGCTACAAACTTGGAACAAAAACCAAGTAACTAATAATAGCATCTAAAAATCATTTAGGTTTCAGACAATATGATATCTACTGCTTAAGTCTCGACTTTTCCAAATTTCTTTTTTATTCCTTAAAGAAAATCGGGATTAAAAATTGTAATATTAAGAGTGATATCTATACAGCTTGAGAGGCTAAATGCAACGAAGAGTAGGTTAAGAAATAATACGAAATATGCTAATAGAAAAAAAAATAATATTTATGTTTTTTCATAACACATACAACATATAAACAGGGCTAAAGGAAGTAAATTAAAACTGGTATCGGAACTGGGAAGAGGCTATCGAGACTTTTTTTTTTTAACTTCGGGGCTTCACTAGAGATCCAAATATCTGACTTAATAAAGATTCCTTAATGAAATTTCGTCTTTTAAAAAATCTTGACCATCGAGACTTTTTTTTAGTTTCGGGGCTTAAATGGAATTAGATCGGAGCTGGTCGGACTAAAGGCAGTAAAGCGGAATTGGTAATGGCTATCTAGACTTTTCTTTTTTTAAGTTCGTGGCAGTAATGGAGATCCAAATATCTGATTGAATATATATTCCTAAATGAAATTTATTCTTTTAAAAAACCTTGGAGTTTGCCTCGTTGGGTTTTACTGAGTTTATTATCCAAGTTGTTCAATCAGTTTTTCTATGCATGATTCTTTCTTTCTTTTCCTTCTTTCTTTTATTTTCTTTTTCTTTCTTCTATTCTTCTTTCGTTTCTTCTATTACATATAAAATTGCTTTTACTTAATTTTATTTTATACATAATTTCTACACTTTTTTTAGTAGTCTTTATTTGCTGCTTTCATACATTTTTAGTTCCAACGATATTTTTTTCCAATTTATCGTTTATGATACTATGCAATAATTGTTATATTTGTATCTCATCTAATTTTTTTTACCTTCCTTGAATTGTTTCTTACATATAAAATTGCTTTTTCAATACTTTTATGTTATACATAATTTCTATTATTTTTTTAAAGTTATCTTTACTAGCTACTTTCATACATCTTTAATTCATAAGATATTTTTTTATTTTATTATCGTTTATAGCATATGCAATAATTTTTATATTTATATGTCATCTCCCTTTTTTCAACTTATTTATTTGCTTCTTTAGACATCATCGAAGTTTTTTTAAAACTTTGTTTTTATTTAATTTTTTTTTGAGTTGGTTCATATCTTAAAAGTTAGACAAGCGATCCTGGAACCGAACTAGGCCATATATATTTTTTCGTCTTTATTTTTTTTAACAATTAAAATGAATTCAGAAAAGTTAAGTATTGCATTGGTTCTAGTCTAGAAAAAGGTAAGTACAGTAAACGAAGTGTTTAAGCTGGGATAAAATATTTAATGTATGAAACTTTTAGAGATCGTTAGGGAGCTTCTGCTAAGTCTTAAGCCGAGTTTTCGTATTTCTAGGAATCGGCGTTGTACCGCCCAAAAACCTACGATAACTCGGCTCAAGACTTAGAACAAGCTCCTATATATATATTCCTGACGGACTGTTTTGTCAGTCCCCCCAAAGAAGGGATCTCTATTAAGAACTGTTTGAAGAGAACAGGGACCTAGAGCTTATAGTCAAATCGGAACGGCGGTGCCTTGAACTAATAGAGTTGTGCAAATAGCGTCTTTGAGAACGAGTTCTTAGCCATTCCTGAAAGTTTCATCCATTAAGTTTTTTATTCCACCAACCGTCTTTCTTAAGCCTTCGTTTACTTTAGTCGGCAGTAACTTCTTTAAATATTTTTGAATTTGTATTGTTATAGTGTGTACCCATTCGGGTAAAGGTTACGATATATGATTCTAACCTATGAGGAGGTGTGTTAAGCAATTAATTTCATTAGCAAAATTCATAAAACTGGGCCAATCGCGAAGAACAAAAAAACTTAACAGTTACACACCCTATTTCAAAGCCTTTTGAAAAACGTGACATTTGTACGTGAAGATATTGTAAGCAATAATAGCCATGATGTAAATATTTTCTTATCTTTGTAAGCTTGAACACAAACCTTGCCTAATTACAGCTAGGTTTGGCTTTAAAACGCTTTTTAGCTGCTTTTGCTTTGAAACCTTTGACTAAAGTTCTTTCCGAAAAATATCTATCTGTATAAAGCTATCTATATTTTTCCCCCTTTGAGCTTATTGAATGGAGGCTTCCACAATAGGTGACATAAAAACAAAAAGCTACACACACATATATGTCCGCTTGTATCTTTCCCAATTCATGTAAATAGGCACACGTAAAGTAGGCAACGGAAATACTAAAAAGAACAGTTGAATAACCGATTGCGGTGATTAAAGCCGTTATCGACTACTTTGACAGCTTTAACCGTACAAGAAGCACAGCATGTGAGCTCAATGACAGAAATAGGCTTTCAGCAAGCCGAAATTACGATCCAATCTATCTTAAGACTTATAGATGCAGATGCATAAGAACGCATACAAACATGCCATGTGTTGTATCTTTATATCTTGTATCTGTTTTATGATGTTGTTATTGTTGGCAGTTTGTCGGCTCGGGCGTTAATCAACGTGTTGATGCGGAATTGCGTCCGTTGGCAACTAGAATTTCCGGTAATTTTTGCAGTTTAAAAACTGCCAATAACTGCAGTTGCTTCTTGTTAGAGATCTTACTCAATATAAAATACACTGCGCAAAACAAAGTAGCAAGTCGAAATAAAAGAAAAACAAATTGTTGGTGTTTGTACTAATATAAGTTGAACTGGGATTATAACTAGACACAAATTTCTAAATTAAATTTTCAGTGTTCCAGGGCAAGAAATGACTAAAGTGAAGTAGTGGGCATTTCTAACAAGTAACTTTTAAGAGAGAATCAAGATCTTGACTGTTGGGAGACAAACCTATTAACTAACTTAACAAACTCATAACTCGAGACTTCCTTCCAAAATCTTCTAAATGAATAAAAACTCTCTTAGACTAATGTGCTTAAGAAAATTTTTCAATAAGCAAAATTTGGAAGAAATTTGTTTTTTTGCGGTCTATTTTGGCAATGGTTCACTGACACTGCTTGAACTGCTTGGCGAGCCTATTCTCATTCGAAATATCAAAAGTCTTAGCTGCACTAAAGTTTTGCGGCATTTCCTTGGACAGAGAGGAGTTATCTTAGTCGTTATTTTGGACAAACCATAGATTCGTTAGAATTTGAATTTGGCTGAATAGCTACATAAATCTATTGACTTTCTCTATCTTAAAACTTTAGTAATGAAATAGCTGAAATGAATAAAAATTCTCTTAGACTAGTGAGAAGACTAAGATCTAGAATAGATTTGTAGACTGTAAGAAGAACAAGTTGCCGCTTTACGAGAATGATCGCCTATTTTGTTAATATTGAGACTGCTTGAACTGCTTTGTTATAATATTTTCCAATTATGTCAATATTGATACTACTTGAACTGCTTGGAGTTCGCATATTCTTATTTTATTTAAATGATCAAAACTGTCAAAAAATGTTTAAATCGGTTTTGAACATGGCCATCAATAATTGCATTATAAATTGGATTTGCTTGACTAGCAGAGATTAAATCTTAATACTCTTTCAATCTAAAGTGTTATTTATAGATATATCATTATATATTAAAAATAAATTACTAATAACTCTCTTAAACTAGTAACTAGCCTAAGATCTAAAATAATTTGTCGAGTTTTTGAGGAGCAAGCTGCCACCTTTTCCCTTTCATTCCTTAATTGAGATAAAAATCTGAAAACTTGTAAATTACCTAATTTTGGGTCGGTGAGAATGATTTTGGAACCTAATTTACGGGGAATTTCGAGGACCAAAGTTTCAAATTAAAGTAAATGACCCGGTTTAATTTTATTAGAAAAATACAATGAATTTTTATTTTATATATGACAATTTTTAAAATATGTCCATCAACTGTGGGTCAACTCCCGTGATTTCGATATGACAAAATCTAGAAAATAAAAACGTTCAATATATTGGTCATAACTACGGAAAGGGATAAATCAGTGTTCCTATTTTGCAAATATACCTCGATTGAATCTGCTTGAACTGCTTGGGATCATATTTGTCAATAAGTCACATGGTGCACTGCTTGCTGCTCTTATTCTCATTTCATTTCTTATATCAAAAATCTCAGCAATTGTATAAAATTATTGTGACATTTTCCCAGACAAGAGCTAAAGTACTCTGGCCGTTGTTCTGGACAAACGAACCAATTTGATTTGCTCGCAGAAATATACCTTTTATCTTACTTTTCTTATAGCTTAAGTGATTTTAATGAAATATCCTGATTTAGAACTTTCTTCTATCAGCAGCAAGTAACTGGATACGTTGTAGACTAAAGCTAACCCTAAGTGAGCTGGTTTTCTTAAGTTCTCAACTCGTATATGAGTATGCCTTGTTAAATAGAAGTTGAACGATCAAACAACATATTTACTGAGAGCTCAATCTCGATAAAATACAATTCTGGAAAATTCCAAAGTTTGAGTCATAGCCCAGCTAGAAACATTAAAGATAAATAATAACAACAACAAAGAAGGTAGCCTATAATCTTTTTCGAGATAGACAAATATTAAGTTGTTCAAAGCAAATATTTCACATTAATAAACAATACTTGAATTAACCCATATCTAAGAATAATTTTTTTTTTGGGATATTAGGGTGGTCCACAATAAATATTTAGCCTTTAAGAATTCCGCACTTGAACTAGTACATTTGTGAAAATTATGTCTCTTTGGGATAGCAAAAATCATTTTTAATATTTTTTGTAACTTAGAAATTAATTCTAGTGATTAAAATATTTCAAGCCAGAGCAACATAGAACTTCAGACTGTATTGTAGAAATATTAAGAATATCTAAAAATAATTAATTTTTGGAATAGTGCAAATATTAGGGTGGTCCAAAGTAAATATTTTACCTTTAAGAATCCCGCACTTTAACTAGTTCATTTGTGAAAGTTATATCTTTTTGGGTTAGAAAAAATTATATTTAGATTGTTTTTTGTAACTTTAAAATTAATTCTAGCAATTAAAATATTTCAAGCCAGAGCAACATAGAATTTCAGGACTGTATAGTAGAAATTATTAAGAATACTAATAAATATGGCCGGAATTTTAATTTGCTAAAAATAATCTCTATTTTGGGATAGTAAAAATATTAAGGACTTGGAATGGACTTAACCAAATTTTTGAAAATAAAGTCTTTGGCATAGCAAAATTATTATGGTGCTCCAAAACCAAATATTTCGCTATTAAAAGTCCCCTTCTTGGATTAACTTTTAAATGAAAATAAGCTCTTTTTGAAATAGTGAAAGTAATAAGTTGGACTTAAAGCCAAGTATTTCGCAATTAAGAGCCCCTTATTAGAATTAGCACGTTTCTAAAAAAGGTAATTTTGGGATAGTGAAATTATGGTTGGATTGGATTAGCCTATTTCTGAATAAAAACCTTTTTGGGATAGTAAAAGTATTAGGGTAGTCCGCCATTAAGAGCCCCTTACTAGAACTAACATTTTTCTAAAAAAGGTATTTTTAAAATAGTGATATTATTATGGTGGTCCAAAACCAAATATTTCTCTATTGAGAGCTCCGTACTTGGATTAACTCATATATGAAAATAATGTTATTTCTAGATGGTACAAATATTTACCGAATATTACCTTTTAAGAATCCCGTAATTGGACTTACCCAATTGTGATAAATTAAATCTTTTTGGGAAAATACAAATTATTAATATTTTGTATTGTAACTTTGAAACTATTTCCAGGGAGTAAAGTATTTAAAGCCAGAGCAATATAGGATTTCAGGCTGGATAGTAAAAAATTTTAGGGTCTCTCAAACCAAGTATTTCGCCATTAAACCATTTCTGAAAAAATTGTCTTGTTTGGATACTAAAATTATTAAGGTCGGTCCAAAACCAAGTATTTCGCATTTAAGAGTCACATACTTGGATTAACCCATATATGAAAATAATCTCTTTTTGGGATAGTCCCAATATTATGGTGGTTCAAAACACGATATATTTTGCCATTAAAAACCCCGTTCTTAAATTAACCCATTTTTGCCGGATTTGCTACAATCTCTGCTTGGTTATCTTTTAAGAGCCGCATTGCTTCAAGTCTAAATTTTTTTCAGTGTAAGTTATGAGGGGAATCAGTTAAATGGCCAACCGTTAGTTGGCAATGAATCTTGTCAGCTTAATCGTTCGAAGACCTGGGAGACTAGCGTGCTTTGAGTGGAAACAGTTATTCTAAATATTTTTTGGATATATTACAAAATAATAGATTTACGTTTTGCTTTGTCGGGCTTGAGGCTGGTGCAGACTGGTTCAGCAGCGTAGTTAGGTGGTTGTTGTTATTGGTGGTAGCGTTGTTGTGGCGTTTGTTGCAGTTGTTGTTGTTGGGGCAGAGGCAGAGGCAGCAATGGCAGTGCAAGTTAAAGCCGCATGCAATATGCAGCACACACGACACACGACACGACGTTAAAAAATGCAATAAAAACTCTAAAGATAAACGACCTTTTCTTCTTTTGTATCAAATCACACAGACGGCTGCAACACGTTTGAACTTGAAAGCTTGAAATTTTTCATATGATATAGATATATATTTTTGAAAAACAGCTTTTATCTTTTTATTATTATTTGTATTTTTGTATTTTTATTATATTATTTTTTTAAAACAGCTGTTATGCGTTGTTAAATTGCTGCAGCTAACAAGATCAACAAAACAACCGAAACAAAAATTAACAACGGTAGCAAAAAAGCACAAAACATCTGCGCTTTTAAAAACGCATTCGAAGCACGCAACAATCCACACGTTTTAAAATCATTTTTCATTTTTCATTTAAATCGTTTATCATTTGTTTTAATTGTGATTTTTCGTTTTTGTTTTTATTTTGATAATACACTGGCAGAAATTTATGTGACGCGTTGCGGTAAAAGTAAGATTACATTAAATACTCGCATAAAACGCGCGCAAGTTTTGATATTTCACTTATTTCACTTTAGTTTCCCCCCCTGGCGGCGCGCTTTAGTCCAAAAAATAAACCAGTTTTTGTATTTTTTTTTATTTCTACTGTCAGTCTGACTGACTGTCATATATATTTTCGTCAAAATTATGCGAACCGTTCAGCGGGAAGTTTCACTGCTTTCATGCATACGCAAACATACTTCAAAAAGATCATAAAATGCTGCCTGGAATGTGGAAATGGGAATGTGTGCCAATATGTTTGCAGCGCCAACGGAAATGGCCTCGAGCGAACTTGAGCGCGTTGTTTTTTCTGATGGTTTTTTTCTGTTTTTCGTTTTTTTTTGGGTAAAAGCTTGACGTATTTGTTTTGTGACGGTCGCTTTGAGGGGGGCTTTAAGCCGCTAACAACTAAAAGGTGCGGTCAATATGAGTATCTGGCCAAACACGCGCATACAGAGATACACAGATAAACACAGATACTCACTCGCTTTCGATGGAGCAGATATGCGCAATTTTGTTGACCCCAGATGAGATTTTAAAGACTACACAAGGTACACTTTAATGCATGCTCTATGCCTTAGGGTCTTTGGAGAAACGACACATGCTGTGCTCTATTGATGGGAAATACATATTCACAACTCTTAGATATAACAGCAAAACTCTGCTATAAAGATACTTATTATGAAGCCTGACCTATGCTGAGGATTAAAATGAATAACATCATTATAATTATCATTGAATGGGTTACAGCTAAGCAAACAGCGCAAAGTATAGTTCGATAGAACTAGGTCCTCCCTTAACTCCCGAAGCGAGTAAACAGAAGAAAAAAAATTATCATTAAACCACATCCAGCACCTCCCGATAACCCTCTGCTGGGTACCTGGTCATTCTGGAATACCTGGAAACGAGAGAGCGGACGAGTGTGCTACAAAAGGTTCAGCGCTGCCTATGACCTTATTTGTTACGGATATAGCAAGACCTCTGCAAGATGTAGTTTCAGAGATCACGAAGATAGTCAGAGCTGAGGCAGAACGTTAATGGTACACCGGTTGTCACATTTCCCGAGCACTCTGGCTAAGATAGAACCCAAAGCGAACTTCGGAACTCCTGCGATTCTACAAGAACAGGACTAGAAGAGTGACGGAGCATTGCGCCATAGGCCTTCTAGCTGAGAAGATGCATGTCCCCCCACAACGATTTCTGTCGCATGAGGGATGAGGAGAAGATAGAAAGCATCCAATGTCCACTGTGTGACTGCCCTGCACTTCTTAGGAAGCGCACTAGGTATCGGGGAAAGCCCTTCCTGTGCAATTTGGCAAATTTGTCCATTGCGGACCTGACTCTTTTTATCGAATCTTCTAAATGGTTCAACAATCGGATTGATTAGGGTCCGAATTATCAAGCTTTAGTTTAAAGAAATATGATTTGGGAAAAGTATTCCAGGCTTCAGTAAAGTTAAAGCCTAGTCTTTAAGTACGCCGAATGCCAAGGACCGGAGTGGTAGACAAAAAACTGTTGTGCACTGCAAACGGTTAAAAAATAATCTCAGCCGAGCTATATCTTACAGGTTTTTTTTTATATTTTTTTTTAAACAGTGATATTGAATCAGCTGGTAGCTAGTAAAAAACTAGAAGATCCGGTATAAAAGGTAATTGAAGACAAAGTAAGAAACCCATTAGAAAAATTTACTTCATGGATGAAACTTTTAGGGATCGTTAACTTGTTCTAGGTCTAGTTATGAAATCAGAAGATGATGGTCTAATCTTCTGATTTTATAACTAGAACATATGTAAACTTATTTGCTTTAAAAATAGTACAACGGAAGCCGAAAAGAAAAGTCTCAAGCAGTCCTAATGTTGAGAACTGGAATGGCTTATCTCTCTATTACATCAAAAAGTTTTTCGTCGTTGGTATTTATATATAAGGATATATATATAGTTTGGGTTGCGAAGCGATCGTAGGGAGGGGCGAGGGTTGGCGAGCGTCGAGAGTAGGGGGCAGAGCGCCCCTTGAGATCTAGCGATCTCCTTTACTCATGCTGATTCATTCAGCTACTGGTTCAATGAACAGCTCGAACCATGAAAAAGGGCTTATTTCAAAGGTTCTGACTCCTACTTTCTATAGCAAATTCAAATATAGAAATAAAACACTTTTCAAAGCTTAAATGCAGTTGAAAGCCACAAAAAAAAACTCAGAAAAAACAAACATAAAATATAAGTCTCATATCTGAAGAAAAACGGGGCAGAAATTTTTTGACTAGTGTTATATATCTATTCTGCATATGTTTTTTTTCGGCGATCTGGTAAGTTTGGTTAGTTTAGATAGACTGCTTGGTATAAGCCAAGTATACCCAGGGATCGTATGTTCCAACCAAAAATTGAGATTAAAGCAATACAGGCAGGGAGCTAGGTTGGTTGGAATAGTCGGTGGGCGTTTCGAATCTCCTTAATCTCTGGTATCTAGGACACCAGTTGTATTGGATGGTGAAGCCAGAAATGAAAGTTGGAAGATGGTACACGATGGCCTGTAAACAAAGTCGATGATTCTTTATTGTTTCGACTTGTTTTATTTCGGCATATCTACTAGAGTAGGTACAACCGCTTATCATCATCTGAAAAAATCTATATTTGTTGGTCCACCCTAAGGACGCTAGACTAGCATTTTCATGCTTTAATATTTGCCACCCGTTTTTGCCCTAAAAATATAAAGATATTATATTAACAAATATAGAAGACTAACTTGGAAGGCCCACTTAAAATTAAAACAAAATCAGCTAAAATTAAAAACTAAAAGAAAGTGCTGGTTTTTAGGCCCACGGTCGCAACTAAATCTAGAAAACAAAATACGGCTTTACCAGGCAGCTCTTAGCCAGTCTGGATAAAAGCCATGCAGCTCTGGGGGACGGCGAATACCTCAAACATCGAAACCCCTCAAAGATATAAGTCTTTAACTCTAAGAAATATTGTAAGCGCTCCTTGGCTTGTTAGCAACGAAAAAATAAGCAAAGACTTGAACTTAATTATGTCAAAGACGAAATAAGCAAATCATCGCGAATTTATTTATAGAGACTGTCTAATCATGAAAACATACTTGCGATTACCCTGCTACACAATAGTATGGATATTAGATGTCTGAAAAGACTTCACATTTTGGACCTTGAAGATCGTTTTGTGAAATAAATGCTTAAAAACCTTTTGTATTGTTGTATATTGATTGGGCTAATTGGAGCATATCAATCTTTCCATTTTTATTTTATTCATCAAATTTGCGGATTGCCATAATACCGATTGCAAATAAATATATATATTAATAAATATATAATATTAGTTGGGTCATCCTTTTTTTAATGCCTGGATGCAATTAAGATCTGTAAACATATGACTAGCCTCATGGATGATTACTGAAAAATATTTGTGAATTATTTACAAAAAGATCAGGAATTATTGAACGACAGACTGATGGAATTCTGAGGACAACTATGAATTGGTTTTAAGGCAGCTTTATTTAAAAACAAAAGATCCAAGCCAGCCCAAAAAAAAATATTGTTTTTTACGCTCAAAGGGATTGGGACTTCTTTAAAAAAATGTTTTCGAATATTTTAGTAGAGGCTTAGGGATTATTAAAATACAGGCTTATGCAATTCTGAGTACAAGTATGATTTCACTTTAAGGACTTTTATTTAAAAACAAAATTTCCAATTCAGTTAAGGCTTCATATGGAGCTGCTTAAAAAGAGATTTGGGGGACTTCTGGCAACCCAATTTTTCGACTCCAACCTAGCCACGTAGACAGACAACCGCAGCAGTCAGTTCATTAGATCTAATCGAAAACTTGTATGTCTTTCATTTTGCATTTATTCATTGCGCTTCCACTATGTTCGCTTACAGATTGCAATCTGTTTTGTACCTGTGTCGTCTACCTTTTGTACCTGCTGCTGCAATGGAACCTATCCCAACAGGTTTCAAAGTAAAACGCCAAGACAGAGAGAGAGTGAGTCAGTTGCAGAGAGATAGGGCGAAAAACACGACACGCTTGTTAAATTAACAAGAAAAGGAAACCCAAGCGGTAGTAGGGTGTGCTTTTGTTAGCATTATTATTGTTGGAAAGTTGTTGGAAGTCTTTTTGCCAAGTTTTATGCTTTTTTTTTTTGCTACCATACAAAACGCATCTGAGCTTACTTATGAATGCGAATGCTGATGCTTTATAACAAAACAAACAAAGGGAACTCGAGAGTGAAACCTGCGTAACTTATGGCGTTGACATAACTCGGCACTTCCTCAGTATTTTGCCATATTGCTTCCGTTTTCCTGGCGCGCTGCAAACAATAAACATAAATACTTGGCTTTTATATACAATATACTAACATGGCTAGTATTGTATTTATTTAGTATGTATGCAACAGGTGTGTGCCTTGATCTAGATCAAGTTGCTTGACAAAAGGCAAAGCTGGCGCTTTTGTTTGTTGGGTTAAGCGTGCAAAAAGCAAAGCGCAAAAATGCGGTCTCCCTTAACTTGGCTATATGTTGGTGCCCCCCAACCCACCACAAACACACACATGATCATGTTTGTCGTTTAATAACGTAGTAGAGACTGTATATCTACCACATAGCAGTTGCAGTTGCAACTTGGTCAATATAAACGCGAACTTGCCGCTTGAATTGTTGCAACATTGCAAGGCGAAAAAACAAAATGGCTGACGGCTGGAAATTCCTAAATGGAAATTGCACACAACACACCCTAGCGGCGCTTTTCTTAGGCAATACACAAAACTGCAGCTTTACAATGACGTTGATTTAGTTAAAACACATTTTTTTTTCTCTGCCACTAAACGCTGACGCAGACGCAGTGCCTCAGCCGTAGTATGCCTCATAGAAAATATTTAAGCGCAAAGGTTCATTAAACTGGTTTTTTTTTTTCGTTAAAGCGCGCCCCACACAACCGAAAATAAATAAAAACAACAACAAAATATAACAAAAATACGACACAACGAATATGCATTAACATATAGATGGTTATAATAGTTATAAGCAAGTCTCTTTGAGTTAGCCAGCTAAGCCTGCCCAGAATTTCTTTTTTACTTTTTCTCGCTTAAAAATAATGTATTTTTTTAAAACGATTTCTTTGTATTAGACGTTATAACAGATTCTTGTCTTTTTAAACACTTTTTTTTTTATTATTTGCAATTTTTGTTAGTTTGGCTAAGTTTAGGCGTTTTTGGTTCGAATTTTCCTGCGCCGACGTGTCAGTTTCGTTTCAAACGCGAGCTGTGACTGCCAACGCAGCTCTGGATCGCAGCTCTGCAAACCTGTTGAGCAGGTCGCTTTGGTATTTTGCTGAGCGCAGCAGAGCGCCGAGAGCGCACAAATTGTGCAGCTGAGCGGTTGCTCTCTGTGCCAGCGTAAGCTCTCTTTTGCATAATGGCTTGAAGAGCGCGTGTAAGCGCATGGGCCAAGTTCTTAAGCGGGCGAAATAATTTTGCCGCAGCACAGTGGTGCGAAAGCGTTGGAAAAATAGTTTTAGATTACTATCATAACTTAGGAATCCGGTTGTGTGTGTAGGTGGCGCTGCCATATAAGGACAAGAGCTAAATTTACCAAAATTCATGATAGAGCGTTTTTACGCTTGAATATAATTTAATTAATTTTTATGAAGGTTGCGATTCTGGGTGGCTTCTGATCTTTATGCACTATTTGTTAATGAACTGAATGTGAACTTTACTCTATAATGTTTCATGAGTCATACTACTGAGAGCAGTCGAACGATTTTTAGATACTGCTTTTGATTTTATAATTTTACTAGTGGGCTCGGCAGACGTCGTCCTGCCCAATTTTTTTGAATACTCTCTAGTTAGCTTATCTAGACAATCATAAGATTTTTGGATTAGTTGACTTTCATCTCTAAAAAGCCGTATGGTCGAACCTAAGTATTCTTAAACTGTTCAGGGAGTGAGAGAAGACTTATTGTGTCATATCATAGAGGTGGTAACCCTTATCACTTAGGGGTATGCAAAATAGATGTTTGCCGATTCTCAGACCTACCCAATAGGCACACATAATTTCATGAGGAATCGGTCCAGCCGTTTCGGAGGAGTTTGCTAAAAATTTTAAAAAAAATGTAAGGGGTGCCAACACTGGGTATAAAAAATAGATGTTGGCCGATTCTCAGACCTACTCAATAAGCATACATAATTTCATGAGAATCGGCCCAGCCGTTTCGGAGAAGTTTGGCAAAAATTTAAAAAAAAAGCTAGATGTGGCAACCCTTATCACCTAGGGGTATGAACAACAGATGTTGGCCGATTCTCAGACCTATTCAATATGCTCAACAATTGTTTACTTTTTGGCCTATGCCCTTTAAGCTGTCGTACAGTAAGTAAAGGCTCAAAAAAGACGTTAAAAAAAAATACTTAGTGGATCGAACTTAAAGGGATCATTTGAGACCTTATTGTAAGTCTAAAACCGAGTTTTCAAAACTTTTTTGTGGACAGGAGGCGACACTGTCCCCTGACAATATATGTTGGTATGGTTTTTGCATAATATCTTATTTTCCATGATTAAACTTAAAATGATGTTGATATTGTTGCAAATAGATTATCTACAAAACAAGATTTAAATCAAGGTTGTAGGTTCTTTGGTTCAAGAACAATGCCGGCTTAAAGTTTTGCATTTGCTTAAATTGGAAATGGTCCTGTTTTCGAATAATTTGCAATATCTCAAAACAGATCAGCTTTTTCGGAAATTTTACCCATACATTTTTTTAAAGTTATTGAAATTATTTACAAAACGAATCCTTCATAATTTTTCTGCGATTAATAGTTTTCCAGCAATCGAAAAGATAAGTCGTTCACAAAACGCCGATTTTCATCATTTTTCAATAGACATTGCAGCAAAGTGTGAAGCAGGGCACAAAGCAGAGAACTGCTTGCTTTGTGAACTGCTTGATGCTGCATAGTGCAAAAGCACTTATAAGCAACTTGGACTCAAGTATAAGCTTCCATCATACTTTAGCGAATTTCGTCTACACAAATACCTGTGGTTATAAATCGCTTAGCTGTCAAATAAGGACTAGACTAGTTTTTACCAAATTCATAAGACTGATACTTTGTATAGGATGCCTGTCGAGATAGTTTTAGAACTAGGTGCACTCTTTGATCATGAGCTTAATTAAAGAATACAGCCGAATTATATGGATTATGCTAACAACATCGTGCAGCCTTGAGCACAGAATAGAAAATACTTTCATAAAAAAAAATCACACAAAATTATTGCCTTTTTGACGATTTTTCTTGTAGATAAGTGCCCCAAAAAACCCAGAGTAAATATTTGCTTGTTATTTTTTAGAATTCCTCAGTTCCTACTATATTTAATGCTTAAGCGAAAAAAAAATAGTTGTGATTTTGGGCTAAGGGGGTCGTGGAGTTTAATGAGCTAATAAAGCTAAATCTTTGTCTAGACGCCAAACAATTAAAAAAGCTCTTGTCTGTTCGACTTTGGATATTTTATTTAAAGTTTGCAGCCCCAATGGTATCAAGAGCCGCTTGACTCAAGAGGCCCGAGAGTAATATTATCATTTTCCACTCCGCAGTTTGAAATAGAACTCGAGTACATGATTCATACACTGAACTTCCTAAATAAAGCGTAATATTTAAAGCTTCTACCTTACTTTTAGCTAAGTTGCTTAGAAATATTGCCATTTTATCCAAGAATGTCGCTTCGCCTTTTATGGATCCGCGTTGGCTGACTGAACTCCTTTAAATTTGGAAAAATTGCTTAACAATGACCTCTGAATTACTTACTATATTTAAACTTCGAAGTGAAAAACCCCATCTAAGTTCAAATCCTGTACCCGCGCCTACTCTAAGCTCTTTACTTATTATAGATCTTATCTCGAATTGTTTGAATGACTCGTGGTAATTTTTATATATCAACTAGAACAAAAAGTCTTCAAAAATCGTCACAAATTATTGTGTTCAGGAATTTTTTTTGGTATTTACTGAAGTATTTCTCTTTTTTTGAATTTACAGAGCACTCCAGAGCACGATTTACGGGCGCAAATCACAAAAAATGTCCGAAAAGCGATCTATATTTGTTAAAGCTGGTTAAAAATATTGTAAGAAATTTAGACATTTCGTGGGTCGCTCGATTACTTTCTTTATTCACGCAGGGTACCTCCATTCATTTCAGATTTTCATATGTAGATGCCGAGTTGATATATGTATATGACACATAATAATTTTTTTGAGCCTTCATAATGAGAATTAAAGGCTTAATTAGTCGTAATTTTGATTACATTGGATACGATCTTGTATACAAGGCTTCCAATTAAAGGTTAAAATCCTCGCGATTATAGGACATCCTATATATGCTAACAATAGTTCTTGTCCCCTACTCTACGCTCTTTCCTTTTCTATATATGTATGTATTTTATCTTGTCTTGTATGAGCCCTTTTAAGGGTCTCTTATGCAATCATGGGAACTTTTTTTGAAGTATTTTACAGCCTTTTATTATTTATGTTTTATGCCTTTATCTTTCCTTAACACCTCCAAAGGCCAGCTAACTCCAAGCCCAAATTATAATAATAATTTAAAAATTTAAATCCTTACCTGGCACAGTTTCTCCATTGAAGGTAATTTGCACGGTGTGCGTGCCATGTTCGTGAGGCGTAAAACTGGCTATAAAGCGTTGTCCACCCAAAGAACGTACGGAGGATGTTACACGTCCGCCGTTTACCAGTATCTCCAAATTACCGGAACCAGCTTTGGAGCCATCAATTTCAAATTCCACTGGTCTGCCTATGGAGCCATTTGGTATATCCTGTACACGTATAGCTCTAGCACCCGTCGCATTGTTGTCTATGGGACGAAAACGCGATAACGAGCTGTAGCCATAGCCAGGACTCGAGTGTCCATTGCGTTCGGTGACCACATGCTCGCTGGACTCCTTTACAGTTTTGGTATAGCCGCCAGATTTGTCGGTGTACGTATTATTCGAGTGTGACTTGACTGTAATGGCACTGGGTCTGTAAGACAAAATGGTTTAAAAAGGGTTTCAAGTGGTTGTCTATTAAGAGTAGGTTACTTGTAGCGATCCACATCGTCCGGAGAATCGCGTTGATAGTCCGACTGTAGTTGCTGTTGCTGTTGCAGCTCCTGTTGCTTTTTATGTAGCGCAAATTTGTTGTACTGCGTGTTACGCTGCGTTTCGTTGTCAATATCGGGACGACTATAATTAAGCTCCGTATTTAGTTGCGTTTCGGTCATGTTCGCCAGGGATTCAAGCGAATTATGTGAAAGCATATGCTTGGTCTTATTGATGACATCCCAACTGTCGCGACGCGCTGAGGTGGGCTTAATGGAGCTTACGCGCACATTCGAAGAGTGATCTATGCGTGGCTCGGGCGAGTTGGTGCGTCGCAAACGCTCGGTGGTGCCATAGAGTGAGGGACTGGAGCGCACATTGGAGTCATTGATATAATTCGAAGTGGACTTGTAGGTGGAGGATTTCTCCACAGTGCGTGTAGTCTCATAGTCAGAGCGTCCAAGTCCGTTCTGCAAAAGTAAACAGGATTAGTATTAATGACATAATGAGCAGACTAGACAGGCTTACCTTGGTCAATGTGTTGGTGACAGGACTGCCCATACGATGCGTTGCCGTGGTAATATAAGCACTGTTCGGAGAATAACGCTGCGTAGGCGACACGGAGGCGTGCCGTGGACTGTTGTTGATATGACGCGACGAGCTCTCAAACTGATTTGACGTCTTGATGGTCAGTGGACTATGCGTGCGCACCTCGCTGGAGCGTGTCTGTGTGGCAGGTAAGTTTTTAAAGATTAGATGAGCTCAGCAAATATTTGTTACACAAAAGCAAAGTTCAACAGAGTTTAAGCCAAAAACAAACGAAACAAACAAAATTTAGTTACATTCAGTGTGGGACTAGGTATTGGACTGAGCGAGCTGGTCATTGTGGCCGAAGTGTTGCGGATGACCTGCTGATGACGCTGCTGTCGCTGCTCAAAGCTGAGCTCACGCTCCTGGCGTGAGGGCGCCAACTTTAAGTCACGGTCGCCACGTCGCTGGCTGTACAGCTCGTTCTCCTTGTCGTAGTAGTAGTCGTTCTTGGTGGAGGAGCTGTTTGAGGTCTTGGAATCGCGACGTGCGCTGACCGTATATAAATCGTTTGAGTTGAGGTACTTCACCGTGGGCGAGCTACTAGCTGCCGGTGGTATCGGTGCTGGTGGTGGGGAGTTACTGGCCAATTTATCCTGTCAAATGTAATTTTGTTTTTGTGTGGGGGACAAAGGATTTAGTGTGGGTTAGCCAAACATTCAATTTTGTTTCAAATATAATATTTGAAGGTATATGTGTATGGTGTGGTGTGGGGCACAAAGTCCAACCTTTTCCGCATGCAGTTAGTGAACAAAATTTGCATTTTATTGCCTCAACTTACCTCGCTCTCGCGCTTGTAGTACCTGGAGCTGCTGGTATGGTAATCGGTTGAATCCAGCTTGGGCGAGTATTGTGGCGAGTAGCTGCTGGTGCGCTCCGCGGTATTATGCTGCTGATTTAGCAGATCCCGACGCGACAAGGACGTATTGCGATAGTCATTGTGTCGCGTGTTTGTCGATGATACATAGTGCATAGAAGGACTTTCCGCACGATGTTTGCTGTCATGCAATGGACTGCTGCGTGTTTTGCCCGAGCGTCCTTTGGTGCCCACGCGCATAATAAAGGGCGAGCCCTTTACATCGTAACCATTGAAGTAGATATAGACACGATATTTGCCGTTCTGACGCGGCATAAAGGTAACACGGTACTTGTTGTCCACAATCTTTTCCACGGAGCACACTAGCGAATGCTTGTCATGCACAATGTCTACGTGCAGCTCACCCGAAACGCCCACGCCGCGAGCATCTACTTCAAAGGTATGCGCTCTAAGCGGCATGGCACCATCCAAACCATGCACTGATACGCCAGAAGCATCAAAGACGGCACAAGTGAAGGGACCGCCTTGTATATGACGACCCTGATAGGTGATGGCAATTTCCCAGATGCCCGCCTCGTCCGGCTTAAATATGGCACTGTGTCCCTCATCGATTTTCTTCAGCGGGCAATTGTGCGAAATGCCCGAGGGCGACACTGCCGTGACGAGTATGTCCTCCGTCTTGGGTGCGCCAGTTGCATTTACCAGCACCTCAACAAGACTGCCCAGGGCACAGGGTGCCATGCCAGGTGGCGCTACTTGCATCAGGCGCGGCAGCACGCGGAAAAAGTGTCCGCCCAAGCTGTCTTCGCCTATCTCCACGACAATCTCGTGCATGCCATAACGCTCTGGCACAAATACGCCTTCGCCATGAGCATTAAGGCGTACCGGCTGCGCCTGACCGGAAGGTGGCACTACGTAGGCTCGCACATTGCTCATGCTGATGTCGCGAGAGAGCACGTCGATACGGAAATGTGTCTGCGTGTGAAATGAAAATTAAGTTTTAATGCATCCGGTTAACAGACCAAGTGCGGACACTTACCGGCTCACCAACACGACCGGATGTGCTCTCCAAATAAACGTTGACCAGGTCAGAGAGCGGCGGACGCGGTGGCACCCATTGTAGGTTCGCTGCATACGCCATGATGCCCAAGTGTTCGACTTCCGCAGTTGCCATATCCTTGGGCGTAAGTATGGGTTGCACGCCCAACTTGGCGCCAGCATCTACAGCCTTGCGTATGTTATTTTCATAATGAAAAGGGTCAGTGCTCAGCTTTTCCGGTGCGGGCGCCGAGCCGCCCAAGCCCTTAATGATTTCGCAAAATACGCGTCCATCGTTCCAGTCGGTCTGTGCGTAGAAATTTAAAGAAAATGTTATTTGACTTTATTAAAAGGAAATTTGTTAGTTAATCACCGTAAAATTCTTGACCGGCTCCTTGACCTGCGTGTTGACCCAGCGCATGGTGGCATTATAGCCGGGACCGCCGGGTTTCATAAAGTACGATAAATACGTCATGCCGGATAGCTCGTCCAGCCAGGGCGAGGCCAAGTATTCCGGCTCCAAAACCTTGGGCACGCCAAACTCACGCTGTGCCAGATTCATGGCATTCGTGCAATTGCGCACACTCTGACTAGCATCCAGGCTGCGCCAGTGTGGAAACAAACCAGGCTGGCAGTAATCCAACAAAGCAGCTAGATTAACACCGCTATTCCAATCGGTGGTCAAATTGGTAATCTTGCAGTCCGGCAAGGCGGCCTGCAGCCAAGCCAGCATTAGCTTGCGCGGCGGGAACTTGCTGCGTCCAATCTGATAACGCACAATCAGCGACCAGATTAGACCCAAAATCAGCTTTACATTGCCATTGACAATATCCACATTGCCAATATTGACCAGCTTAATGTGATCGGCTTCAATGGATTTCAAAGCCGTCGTAGCATTCTCCAAATAATGATGCTGATTAGCCGGTCGGCGATTCCACGAGGGTTTCAACGGACGTGTCTGCAAGTTTTCCACCAGGGCGCACAGGCAGGTGCCATCGCAGAAATCCGTGGCCCAGTCATGCACCTGTGCCAAAAAGGTAGCGTGTAAGTAAAATGAGTTTTCAAATTTGTCTGCAATGTTAGTTTCAATGCGCGATAATTAGCATTGTCGGCGTCGAGACATATACATAAGTATATACTCGTACTATGTACATATGTACAGTGTACAGTGTACACTTGTACTTGTATGCATGTACATATTTGCTGCTTGTCTGCCAACTTTCATAATGAGCAATCAACAGAAACGGGTAACAACTACAACAACAACATAAAGACAAACACGGCAAAAGTCAGCTGCCAACAACCAAGAAGCCAGCGAGCAAGCAACAAACGTGGCTGGCCCACTTTGGGCACAAACTTGAAGGTAAACTGCCTTACTGGGCGAGGAAGTGACTTAGTTCGGAACTTGGTAGTCACAGTTGCAGCCGTAGTCATAGCCGCCACTTCCACCGACACAGTTGAGCATTATTATTATTATTATACCCTATTGCCATTAATTGTTGAAAAGGCAACACGGGCATGGACGTTATGTTTTAGGGTATGCAACGGTATGTGGGAGGCATGTGTCCCCCGGCAAAGCATTTCCCTTTGGAAATCTTGCCACTTTCTGAGAAACTTGTAATAATTTGCAATGTTAGAGAAGCATATTATTTGTTAAGAGGGTATGTGCTTTTTTCGAGCGAAATGATTTTGATGGGATTCCTCTTGAATTTCACTAAACATAGGAGTATGTCAGTATTGCACATCTTACTTAAGCACGCTTGCTCCTATGCCTTCTTCAGTATGTTTTTCTACCAAAAGACTTTGGAAGTGCTGTGTAAGGATATGTGGTACAGTATTTATATGATATATTTATGCCTCGAAGCTAAGAACCTCTCATAAGACCAAATACTTTGTCCACACCTGATCGAAAGTAGCCAGGGACTCCTATACATTGTGTGATCTGCAGGTGCGATTTAATGTTGTCTGCTTTTCCCATATCCACTCTCCATAGGAACAATAGCTCTAAGGATTGTTACGACCTGGCGAGGAGAAGCGGCCTCGATAGCCTAGCGACAATGCACTAGACTATCATCCCAGAGTTTGTGGGTTCGAATCCCACGTTGAGCATGATCCTGCCCATTCCACTTTTCCTATTTCCCTTATATTATACGCAAATCGACCAAAGATATAAAATTCGAATAATCTGGGGGTGGATCAATTATAGTCTTTTGGTTATTCCAAATATCGTTCACAGTGTTATTTCTGACTATGTAAGTGTGTGTGTGAGAATGTTTATTATTTTTCAGATGTTGCTATCTTTCACCTTGCTACCATTTTCAGCAGGTTTTGACCTTCGGAAACTCGCCCTTGTGTCTGTCTTGGTTCTATGGGTTCGATTTTGTTCACACGACTAGATATTTAGTTTAAAAGCATTATAAGTACTTCTGAATTTCGGTTAGAAAAGTTTAAGGCGATAAGACTAAAAAACCAGAAAAAATATAGCTGCAGTATAGTAATCATATTAATTATTATTTATTCAAGACAACGCCGTTCTGATTCGGTATTAAACTGTAGGTCCCTGTTCTCTTCGAACAGTTATTAATAGAGATTCCCAATGGTCCGGCCAGGGAATTATAGTAATCATATTGCTTCAAAAGTGTTCTCAAAATCTTAAATTTTGAAGAAAAATTAAAGATGTTACAAATATGGTAGATTTAAATGGTATGGTAAATATTTTTTTTTAAGCAGCAATACAAAAAAAATTAAACTAGTTAACAAATTAAAAAAAAATGTTGGTATCCTCAATATGTTTTAGTAAATTGGGACGCTAAAACCAAAAATGAAGTAACATTTTTTTATGAAAAGGATTGTTAGATAAAATAAATTTTAATTAAAAGTGAAATTTTAAATTTGTTTTAATAACCAAAAGTTTTAGATTAAAAATTCGTTTGTTTATAAAGCTATCCTTCCAAATTTGGCATAGGAAAGTTTTTTCGAGTTTTCAAGCTACAAGATTTGATCAAAATCGGTTAACAATATTATATAATGATGGATTGTTCAAAAATGGATTAAAATCTGTTTGGCACAATTAGAGTTATTTGCTTTTAAGTAAAGACATTTTTTTTTAATCCGTTCAATGAAAAACTTATTGGACTTTGTTTTCGGTTTTAGCGTGGCATTTTTGTACGAAAAAATATTGTGAATACTCATTGGAGCTTAACTATATCTTCTGTGAAATTATAATTTCTAATATATTTACTTATTTTTCAAATAAAAGATGGTAAAAAAATGATTTAAAAAAATTATATTGAGACTTCCCACGTCCCGCATTTTTTATAAGGTTATGGTTTGCTTTTAAATTCTTTAGAAAACAGAAGCTCGCTTAGGACACTTCGCAAACATTCTGAAGCTTTAATAAATAGTATTTAAAAAAAAGTCGGTTGAGGATTATTTAATTAAAAAGGCAGAACGGTCTTTAAAGTGTCCTTTATATAGATTCTTATAGAAACCTTTTTTTTCAGACGGACTATTGGGTTGTCAGAACCTTAGCGATGGGTCTAAGGTTATTGCTAAATTTGTTACTTCATTGTCGACTGAGCCTTGCAATCTTTTTCTGTTTAATCTGGAGGCAATTTTGTCTAAGACTTGGAAAGTTTCTGTAAGGACACTTATCTCTTATATCTTACTTTGGATGCCAAACATTTTGGAACAAAAACCAAAATCTTAATAATTTTAATAGGAAGTTAAGTTAAATTTATGGTTCTATTCTGATTTGAATGTAACAGAGTGGGATAGGAAGCAACCCTTTTTTAAAAGTTCTTGCTTCGTTTACAAAATAGTAACGCGGTGCTCTCTTTAAATTTTCTAAAATATATATAATATTCAATTTGATTGTTTTAATATAATAGTTTTTTTTTCAACAAAAACATGTAACATGTAGCGGCGATATTTTAAAAAAAATTATAATCGATGGTAGACGACCAAGACAAACAACTTTTTTATTTAAAAAAAGAATGTTTATTTATTTTAATATAAATAATATAATAATAATAATAAAAATATAATATAATAACTTAAATAAGAGAGTGATAGCTGCTAAGGCAACGACTCACTTGCTAGCGCCATCTAGCGGTGGCACTAAAAAAATTAAATGTTGATCGTTGAAGGCGACGTAGCCAAGAAACTTTTTTACAAAGAAAATAATATTTATTTAATTATTTTTTTTGAAGAGCTATTAACATAAAGAAGTTATAATAATTAAAAAAGAAAGAGTGGCAGCTGCTAGGGCTCATAAAAAGGGAATAAAACATATTGCTAGCGCTATCTAGCGGCGACATTAAAAAATATGTTAGTCGTGGATGTCGGCAAAGCCTTAAACTTTTAAGAGTATTATTTTTTTATATGAGTTTTTATACATAAAGAAGATATAATAATTAAAAAAGAAAGAGTGGTAGCTGCTAGGGCCAACGACTCATAAGAAGAGCATACAGGGTGGTCCATCTAGTGTTTGGAAATTGAACTACCGATTATTTGACTTTTAAAACGCCAAATGTCATTCATATATTGGTAAATATTTAGTAAAAACGTTGACATTTACGAAATGGGACGCTATACGCTCGAAGAAAGTTGGGAAATATTAAAATTGGACGGAAGATCGTTTGGCCGAAGATGACGAATTTTATCGAAAAATCATCTGCTCGGACGAAGCTCATTTCCACCTCGGTGGTTATGTTAATAAGCAAAATTGTCGCATCTGGGGCTCAGAAAATGCGCAAGCGTTCCAGGAGAAGCCAATGCACCCACAACGAGTGACTGTTTGGTGTGGAATTTGGTCTGGCGGCGTCATCGGCCCATTTTTCTTCGAAACAGAAGAAGGAGCCGCAGAAACCATCAATGGCGTGCGCTACCACGCAATGTTGACCGACTGGTTCTTCGAACAAATTGAAGATGAAGCCTTGGACGATATTTGGATTCAACAAAACGGCGCCCCGTGCTACACAGCGAACGCCACAATCGATCTTCTGCGCACAGCCAAAATGACGTTGGGAATTGACCACCAAGAAGCTGCGATTTGACGCCTTTGGACTATAATCTTTGGGGTGCGGTGAAAGATGAATGTTATGCCAACAATCCGCAAACAATTAATGAGCTGAAGGACGAGATTGGAGCCGCTATTGCCAGGATAAGGCCCGAAACAATCGAAAATGTGCTCAAAAATTGGACCGATCGAGTGGCATACTGCCAAGCCTGTCGTGGTGGTCATTTGACCGAAATTATTTTTTATAAATAAATGTCATGAGCCAACCTTTCAAATACAACTTTGAACATTAAAAATATACAACCGTTTTGTTTTTATAGCAAAATTAAATTCCAATTTTTATATGGACCACCCTTAAAACAACTTGCTAGCGCCATCTAGCGGCGGATAGCGATACAGCTCAAAAACTTTTTTATTTGAAAATATAAATTAAAGAAAGATTTATGTTGTTAAATAAATATAAAGAACAAAAATGGGAAGAGAAAAGTGTAGCCTATTTATTGCAAATTTAACATATTTATTTATTTTGTTTTTCTACTTAAAATATCATATTTTTTTATTCAAAATGCCGAAAGAGTTCTATAAAAAAAAAATAATATTACATATTTTTTTCTTTTCAAGTAGTATGCAGTAAGCTCTTAAATTGCTTAGAAAATCTGTACAGAGTATGTCGGCGTCATTGCTTCCTTCCGGAGCGTTCTCCGCTCTTGAATCGCATTATGCTCAAGTACCTATATGTGTAGGTTCAATTTTATGCGTTTGCTTCTGTGTGGGTTAGGCTTTCTCTCGTATGAGGGTTGGAGGAGGAGGGAGCCGCATCTCTTCTTCAATTGTATAAAATTTGGCATAAAGCTTTTTTTATCTGAAACTGTCAGCAGCTGCCGACGAAGCTCAGCTCAGTTCAGCTCAGGGCCTTGTGCCCTGGGACCAGACCAGGAAGACAATCGCGTGTCTGTTGCTGTTTGTTCCAAAGGGAAATATTCAGTAGCTGACATAAAAATCGTGTGCATAGTTTGTGGAAAATACTTGTATACATACATGCTCATACTACGTAGTATATATGTATAGTATATAGTATACATTTAGTAGCTAACGAAGTGCATGGGGCGTTAAGCGTAGGGCGTGGAGGGTGTGTGGGTTGGGTTGGGATTGGGTTGGCTACGTTCCAAGGAGCGGGTTGTTGCATATGTCTGGGGTCTGCTGCAATTTGTTTGCATTGTTTTTGTCATGTGCACATAACTCTGAAATTGTTAAGTCTTTGTATCTGCTGCAAGTGACTTTTATGTGAAATGACATACAATGTTGATTGCATTTTTAGTTCCGATATAAATACATATAAAGTGTATACATATATATTATATATGCAATGGGAAAATTTCTCACAGTGTACTTGTGTTTGACCTAGGCGCCAGGTTTGTTTTCCCCCAACCCGTTAAGTGAAAACTAGAGCTGCCATTGTCTCTAACTATAATGTTAGTACATAAAGCTACATATTTGACATTTTTTCATAGTTTTGTGACTTGAAGGCTGACATCAACTCATCATTAAGCTATATACATACATAATAATAAAACGTTCGCTGTTGTTTGTAACTGGTAATATATCTATATACATATATATACCTGTACATATGTGTGCTTGACTGTTGTCGAACTGGCCAAAAGCCTTGGCATTCAAGCGCCCAAATATGGCCAGTTGTTTATCTGCTACTTGACTTTTTGTGTGCGTGTGAAAAAAAAAGTCACAAATGAGTAAATAATCGAAAAACAAAATACGAAATATAAAATAAAAACCTCTGTTAAAGATTTCGAATTGACAAATGAAATTTATGCCACTTGAAAGTGTTGGGCATTTTGGGCATTTATGGTTCGTTCACTCAAAGACGATAATTACGAAGCGTTTTAAAAGCATTTGTGTTTTTTTTCGAGTTATATTACTATTAAAACGTTTACAAGATTAAAAAAAGCTTATTAATTTACGGTTTATTTGTACCTCAAAGTATTAAAAGCCAAATCATGTTTATATTGTTTAACTTTAACAATAAGTTACTTGTTTCAAATTAATTGCTTGATATAAAATCATTTTAATCCATTAAAATCGAAGCCAAATAAAGCACAATAAGTCAAGGATCGCTGGAAGAGTGCAGCCTTGATTTACAAGGAGAGACTTAAAAAAAAAAATTTAAAATCATTTATTTATGTTTTAATTTCGTAATTTCTAATAACAAAATGCGGAAATATAGATTATGAATTCGGTTCGATTTACGCGAAAAATTTGATGTATATGATAATTGGATTGTAAAAAATGCTATTTATATACCAAATAAATAAAAAAAATTAAATTTGGAATTGGGCGTCATTTCTATCAAAGTTATACAATAAAAATTATACAGTCTTCTTGTGAATTCGAACGTTAATCAAAATACACTTTGTTGTTTTTTTAAACAGGTTGTTTGTAGATACAACTAATTAAGAGTCCCTACGTGAGAAGAATATAGAGTGGATAATAAATATATATGAGAAATATAGAAATCCAATCAGAATAAGGAATATATCATTATTAAGATTATGAATATTATTTGTTTTTTGTATTTTTTTTAAACCAACTTATTTTTTTTTTTAAGCATGCAATTTTTTTAAAGAATATTTCCTATTCATTTTTATACCTTTTCTATTTTTACCTATTACTAAGAACTTGAAGAATAATTAATTTTTTGTATTTTTCCAACCAACTAAATTTTGTTTTAATATTCAATTTTTTTAAAGTATATTCTTTAAAAAATAATAATCATTAATAAACTTTTATTTTCTATATAATTGACAATAAATTACTAAATATTTTTAAATCAAATTAAAAAAAAAATAATATGCCTTTTTAAAAAATTATTTTACTTTTTTTAACAAACTCATATTCTTAAAAAAATTACAATTTTTTATATTCTTTAATTCTTAATTTAAATTAAATCGATTTGGCGATGAGTTAAATTGATTTGGTGATTTTATATTAAAACCATGGTCTAAAAATTGGTGAAAAAAAAATATTAACATATTAAAGAACAATACATAAATTTTGTATATATTTTTAAACAAAATAAATAGGTTAAATAAAATGTTAAAAGCAAATTAAACATCGATTCATAAGTTAACAATTTTTTTTCTAAAATTGGCTTAATTAAAAAAAATTAAATTTTTTATATGATTGTGACTAAATTGCTAAATTTTTTTGAGTCAAAGTAAAAATTAAAAGTAAAATGCCTTTTAAAAAATTATTTTATTTTTAACCAACTCATCTTCTTAAAAAATGTATGGAATATTTTGTAAATTGTTTGTAATTAAATGTTAAAAGAAAATTAAACATCGATTCATAAATAAAAAAAAAAGAAATTTCCAAAATTTTGGTTTTAAAACCTATCGCCTTTTGGCTTAGTTAAAAAAAAACTTTTTACATTTTTATATAAATTGTGACTAAATTAATATATATTTTTGAGTCATATTCAAAAAAGTGAAATGCCGTTTAAACTAATTATTTTATTTATTTTTGGCCAACTCATTTTCTTAAAATATATATATGCAAATTTTGACAAAAATTTTTTATAAAATTAAAATGAAAACTTTTTACTTTTTTTTAAAATTAAAAATATCATTTTTTATTAACTAATATTATTCTCTTATATCATATATTTTTTTAAGGACCTATTATTATGAAAAGGTAGCGTTACGAAATCTACTTGAAAAAAAAATTACGAATTAAAAGAATTATGTTAATTAATTAATTATAAATCGAAATCTAGTAAGGTTTTAATGAGAAAAAATACAAATTAATTAATTATGCTTTAAATCGAATTACATCTTTTAGGAGGTGCATCGAATAGTTTAGCAACAAACAAAATGAAACGATTAAACACAAATTTTACAATTTTTAATACTCTTAATTTTACAAATTGTTATTGTAAGGATAGAAAAGTTCGTAAGTTCCATAAAAAATGGAAAAAGCAAGATACCTTCAATTATTTGAGTATGGAGAACAAAAATTAAAAAGTTACGAGAATGATAAATTTATTTATTTAATTTTTTTGGGGGTACATAAAAGTACAGTTGCCCTTAAATTAAAAGAAAAATTTAAATTAAATATTGAGAAATAGAACGGGGGGAAAAAAATATAAATAAGAACTTAGCCCGGTGGGGGAAATTTTTTTTAGCGATATTCATCGACTAACATCAAAAACTGACCAGAGACTTGGATGTAGAATACCAAGTAGATACAGGAAGTTTAATTAAACATTACATATATTAAAAAGAAAAACTTTTAAACCACTCTGATTTATGATTTCCATAACTTACAGAAGATTGCTTTCAACGATGTCTCTTTTAAAGATAAACTTTTTTGAAGCAGTCTTAAAATTATACAATAAAAAATTTTTTAATATTCATGAATAAATTTTTGCATATGTGACGTAACTAATAATATTTATGACTCTATAAATGAAAGGAAAATTAAAGCTTTACGTATTCATTAAAACCTAAAATATCGAAAAACATATATATATATATATATATATATATATATATATATAGCTCTATAAATGAATTAGAGCCAGACATATTCATTCTGTCCTGAAATTTAGTTAATTTAAGTTCAAAGTGCCAGGCGATCTGCTTCTTTTTATGCTTTTAATTCAAGATCATCCAAAATTCCTGTCTAGGAGGATTGGAGAATTAAGTCATCTGATACATATATTTATAAAATATTAGTCATATGTGACCTAACTAATCATTATATACTAAATATCGAAAACTCAATTTAGTTCATTTAAGTACAAAGTAAAGTGCGAGCTGTTCCTCATCTTTTTATGTTTTTGCCTCAAGATCATGCAAAATTCCTGCCTAGAGGAATTTGAGAATTAAGTCATCTGATACAAATATTTATTAAATAAATCTGTCAAGCTTTACTATTGAGCATTGATCGTTAAAATCAGCGCGTTAAAGCTGTGCGTAAAATGTGGGCGTTAAGTATACGCCGGTGTGTACAACATGGCTATATGGCTGACATATGTATGACAGTTTTGTGGGCGTCAATATGTTTCGTTACCATTTTTGGCCAGCTTTAAAACATAAGGAAGTTGGACGGAAGTTTAGTATGATTTTGCAAAAGATTACAACACTTGGTGCGAACGATTTGCAAAAAGCAGGTTGCGCTTTATTTGACACATCTCAAGCGTGTAGCGAAACACTCAATACTCGATTCCAAGTATTAGATGAGGTATCAACTAACATTTTTAGCATTGTTTAATTATAGCGTAACGTTATGCACAGTTGGTAAGCGTTTAGAAACTTAGATATATTTATGTGTGTTCTCAGGCCCTGCTTCAAGCTGTGCCGCATGTATAATTAATCGATCGTTGGAGCGATCGATTGACTGCCTGAACGACGACGACCCATTGACTGAGTAACTGACAACTAGTTGGTATTAAATTGTTGTAGTTGTTGTTGGTTGCGCTTGATTGCCTCACCCAATGCAATTGTTATTGTTATAAAGCTTACATAAGTCAACTCTGTCAATCCAATCTGAACTCACCTGCATGCCCGTTTCGCGCAGATGCTCGTTGACCCAATTGCGAAATGTATTCGCCTGTATTTCGACCCAAAGATCCTCATTGCCGCGTATATTCATGCCCTTGGCGGCGGTACCTTCAGGGCTGCGTGCCACCAGGCCAGCATGTGTGATCTTCTGGGTTTCGGTGCTGCCATCGGAGTTGTGTTTTAGCAGCCCGGCATGCGTCACTTTGGCGCCTTTTATGTCTTTAACGTCCATTTTGATTGGACCACTCTTTACTTTACGTTGCGTTTAACTTTTCGTTTTCTATTGGCCTCTTTTAGTTTAAATCACTTTCTTAAAAGAATTGTTTTGTTTTCATATTTACGGCACGCTTTAAGCCAAAAAAATAGAAACTCTTTTAAGCATGCATAACACAAAATTCAAATTATTTTTTACTATATATTTTTGATTATAAAACACAAATTAATTAGCTTTAGTATTCATTTTCATTTCATTTGTTAGACGTTGTAGCTGCGCACGCGGCGATTGCTCAATGCTGACTGACTGCGATATTCAACTGACTAACTGACTGTCTTACCAACTGACTAACTGAATGAATGCGACGGCGTTGTGCGCAGGCGCAAAGTGGCCAAAAAGCCGCGCCGCGCAGCGACCACAACAAACATGCTAAAAATCGATGACGTCAGCCAGCCGCCGCCAAAGCTCAAAGCTTCTCTTCTCTCTTTGAAAAGCAGTAGACGGAGTACTCAGCGAAAACAACAATCGCAACAACAACAAGTCCAGCATCAGCTACGAAAAATGTGGGATTGCGAATCTGGCTTTAAAACTGGTTTTGTCAGTTTCGCTTTAGACCAAAAACCAAAACCAAAGCAAAACGAAACGAAACGCGTCAAAGAAAAATTAAAAAAAGTCTGAAAAATAATCACTTAGTTTGGAATTCCAAGTCAGCGTCGCTGTTGACGTCGCAGCTGGCGTCAGTAGCGGCGTCAGCAGCATGCTGTGGGCAGCACTGCCCAAGTAGTCTCTAAGTGTGTGTGTTTGTGTTTTGAAGTTGTGGTTCTGTGCATGTGTGTGTGTGTGTAAGTCTGAGCTTTGATAGCGGCGTGTAGGAAACTGTAAGTCTTTCACAAGATACGGCCAACAACTAACAACAACATAAAACACTGCAAAAGTTGGAGATGTGAGTGGGCTGGCAAGATTTCGTGACTCACGTACTGTCGTGACTCTCTACATATTCGCCCTGAAATCGGGTTTCTTCAGCGCCCTGACCACAGTTGCCTCAAAAGCAGTTTATAAACCAAGAGAGATTTGTGAGGGTTTGGTTAGAGCTCTGGTCCAGAATCACATAAAACTTCACGAAAACAAAAGACAAAAGATTGCGCAGCATTTTAGTACAATAGCAATAAGAAAAAAATGATAATAATAATGATTCGAATCAAATTGCGTGCTACAATATATTCAGATATAACATATATTTAAATATTATAATAGGTAGTATTCTAATAGTTTTTTATATTCTGTACCGTACGGTACCAAGGGTATATTAAGTTTGTGCAAGCCGAAAATGTATGTAACATAAAGAAGGAGACGTTGGAGACACCCCAAAGTTACCTAAAATATGATCAGGGTGAATAGAGAAGTCGATATACCCATGTCCGTCTGTCCGTCTGTCCGTCCGTACGTCTGTCCGTCTGTCCGTCTGTTCGTCCGTCCGTCCGTGTGAACGCCTAGATCTCAGAGATGGTAAGAGCTAGAGTTACCAAACTTTCACATTAGATCCCATATTATTCCATAGGAGGCAAGTTTATTTTATTTTTTTGATATCGGGGATAAATTATATAGCTCCCATGGGGGTGTTTGAGATGACCTCGACAAAAAAAAAGCGTTTTAGATGAATAATTCGATTGTTTATGAAGATATCGTAACGAAATTTGGTATTCGAGTTTTTTATAGTTCCCAATCACTGTACCAAATTTGATCGAAATCGGTTGACTATATCATATAGCTCCCATAGGACCGATCGGCCAAAATAACTTTTTTAAAGAAAAATTCGCTATATTTCGTTTTTTAATAAAGATATCCTAACCAGATTTGGCGTTTGGTAATTTTTTAGACCACTTAAGCAATGTGCCAAATTTGAACAAAATCGGTTGACTATATCATATAGCTCCCATAGGTCCGATCTTCCAAAAAATCGATTTTTTAACAAAATTTGTTGTGTTTCGTTTGTTTGTTAAGATATTGGGACCAAATTTGACATTCGTGAGTATTTTATAGTTCCTAAGCACTGTACTAAATTTAATCCAAATCGTTTGACTAGATCATATAGCTCCCATAGGACCAATCGGTCCAAAAACACGTTTTTTATACAAAATTCGATGTGTTTTGTTTGTTTGTAAAGATATTTGAAATAAATTTGGCATTCATATCTTTTTTAAGGTATTTAAGCACTGTGTCAAATTTTATTGAAATCGGTTGACTATATCATATAGCTCCCATAGGAACGATCGGTCAAAAAAAAATGGTTGCTTAAAAACTCTTCTGTTTTTGGTTTTTTGTGAAGAAATCGGACTTTATTACAAGCTAGTGGTACAGGGTATCCTAAAGTCGTCCGCGCCCGACTTTACGTCCGCCATTTTTTTTAGTTATTTCCGTACTAAAATGGCGTGCGAAAATCGTTCAAGAAATGAAAAAATTGTTCTTTGAAAGAGACATCGAAAAAAAAATTTGTTTACATATAAATAAAAGTCCCCTTAATTCACCGTAAATATATCCAGTTGTAATAATTAATTTAAATTTTTGAAAAATTGTCATAAATAACATTAGACTACGTGTAGCGATTAACTTTGTAATTTGTAATACATATTTGATTATTGGATTAGTTTTAAGTATACTGATTGCTAATAAATTAATAAAAAAAAATTTCAACTTAAGATTTTATAAAATTGAACTATTTATTTTCGATTTCTTGAACGTTTTCATCAAACTCACTGCTTTCGTAATTTCCATAAAATTTCCGATTATATTATTATTTTTATCGAAGTTAATTCAAATTTTTAGAAAATAATTTTAAATATAAAATTTTAGAAAATTGAAACAATCATTTTTGAATTCCTGAACGTTTTCATAAAATGACTAAAGACATTCGTAATTCCAATAAAATTTTCCGATTATACATTTTTCTATCGACTTCAATTCAAATATTTAGAAAAATATTTTGTAATTTAAAATTTTATAAGATTGAAATACTTATTTTTGGTTTCTTGAACGTTTTCATCAAATTCAAGGCTTTTGTAATTCCAATAAAATTTTCGGATTATACATTTTCTAGTGAGTTAAAAAAAAAATTTTGAAAATTTGTTTCAATTTAAAATTTCAGAAAATTGAAGTACCTATTTTTGATTTCTTGAACATTTTCAACAAACTCACGGCTTTCGTAGCTCTAATCAATTTTTCGAATTATAAATTTTTCTATCGACTTCAATTCAAATTTTTAGAAAACTAGTTTCAATTAAAAATTTTAGAAAATTTAATTAGTTATTTATGATTTCTTAAACATTTTCTTTAAATTCACGACTTTTGTAATTACAATAAAATTTTTGTAATAAAAAATAAAAATTTATGCATATTGGTCAAAATATTATTGGTGATGAAAAGCAATAATTTCAATATGAATCGAAAAAAACGCCTTTATAAGACCCGTCGAATTCACACATTTTTACTATTTTTAATTTAAAGATTAGTTTCCTCTAAAAAAACATGCCTCTTTGAAAGAGAGAGAAAATTTGTTGACTTATAGAAACTAAAAAAAAGTGAAAGTAACATTGAACTCTATAAGTAGCTATCTCTATCAGGAATACCTGTTCGTGACAAATCGTGCCTCAAAATGTTGTACCGCACCCATCTCTAATAAATACTACAACTGCGACAACTTTGACTAACGACAGCGACTTTAGAAGGCCGTCAAGGTTTTGCTGACTGACGACTTGACTGACTGACTAACTGGTGTAGGAGTTGCATTGTAATGGCATGGGCAGAGGGTGCAGTCAATACAGGGGGAGGGGCCGCACACTTTTTGTGACGCATTGCCAGAGGCGTGGGATCAACACACACAAAAACACTTTAAATGACACCAAAGACGATTGTTTGCAATTTCACTTGTTGACAGTGATAATAAACACGCTTTCGAGGAACTAAAAAAGCGCATTAAGACCTGAAACTAGATTTTACTTTCTTGATATGTCTGTTAATAAAGACACATTGACAAATTGTATCGAATATTTTGTGGGCAAGTTGAAACTTGGCGCCAATCTTTATAAAGCAGGCCGAAATTTGCATTTTGGCACAAGACAAAAAGGCGTCAAATAAGCAAAGTTTTAATTATCGGAAATCCGGTTTCACTCTAGTCAAGATAAAATAACTATGCACATATATCATGTTGTTCGGAAACGTTCAAAATGGGTATATGGGTTTTAGAAAAGCTATTGCTAAGTAGAGAATGATGAGAATGGATAAGAATTTGCAGCCAAGTTTGGCTGGCTTGCTTGGGTACAAGGTCCATGTAAGAAATTTTTAGTGAGTAGGGAACATTGTGTTAGATCGCTTGGAATAAGTTCATGAGATTTGCGAACATCTATAGTGGGACTTCTATATCTTCTTTGTATAATACTAGAACGAATCTGTTCTTAAGCCAGAAAGTCAAGAGAGAGCAGCAGAAATATTCGGCATATATATTTAAAAAAATTTAAAATTTAAAAAATCGAAGAGTAAGCTCAAAGAAAGTAGAAAAATCGCAGATAAAATGAGATTATTTTTATATCTACACTTCGCAAATATGTTTAAATTAATAAATTGAAAATAATGTAAAGAAAATATTTATTAAAAAACTGGCAATCAAAGATGCTTCGAAAAGTAAGTGATCTATTTTATTTTTGAACTTCGCCAACATATTAAATTTAAAAATTCAAAAGAAGATGAAACAAATATTTAAAAAAAATCTGCTCTTAAGCCAGAAAGGAAAGAGAGAGCAGCAGAAATGTGCTGAATATAAATTTAAAAAATTTTTATAAATCGAAGAGTAAGTTCAAAGAAAATAGAAATCGAGGATAAAATGTGATTATTTTTATATCTACACGAAAAATAAATCAAATATACGGAAAGCACATGGAGAACACAAACCCGAAAGTTTTTTTGCAAGAGAAGTCAAAACGAATTGACAAAATGGGTTCAAAAGGTTCTATCTATGCCAATTTCAATTAAAATTTTTATTAATAACACTACTTTCCCAATTCTAAAAAATGTTGGTCCTTTACATGTTTTAGTCATTACCTTAGTAAAAAAAACTACATCCGAATATTAAATCTAATAACACAGGTCAGCATGGTTCAGTTGTTGGAAAGCTAAGAGTCATTTCCGAAGTAATTTGGTGGTAGAATCCGAATCCGTCAGAACTGGCCCATCACGTCAGGATTTTGAGATATTTATTATATATATTTATTTTATATATTGGGTACATAACCTCAAATATCTCAAAATCCTGACGTGATGGGCCAGTTCTGACGCCGGATTCGGATTCTACGCACCAAATTACTTCGGAAATGACTGTTAGCTTTCCAACAACTGAACCATGTTGACATGTGTTATGTCAAAGGCTTATTGCAAATGCTAATGACGTCGAAGGGATATATCTCGAAACTTCGAAAAGCCACAACTTTGCAAAAAATCGTAATTGATCTCTTGAACCCTTAAATTAAAGGGTAAGAGTTGTACTAAATGATGTAACTGGAGAGAAAGACCGCAACTGCGCCCTGTACATAACCTCAAAAGTAGGAAAAAACGCCGTTTTTTGGGTACATAACCTCAAATATCTCAAAATCCTGACGTGATGGGCCAGTTCTGACGCCGGATTCGGATTCTACGCACCAAATTACTTCAGAAATAACCCTTAGCTTTCCAACATCTCACATGACCCCTGTATTTGTAGACCTGTGTAATTATTTTTCATGGAACAGATTTCGTGAAAAAAACATTTTTTAAATGAAAAAAGTATCCTTGCTTTTGATAATTCCGATCAATAATCGGTTTCTTATGGTGTGATGGACATTTTTAATTTAAATCTTTATTAAAAATTATTGGCACGGAAAATTTTTAAATTTCAACAAATATTATAACAAAATCTTAACTCTTGTTTGATTTTATTTAAAATACAGAATTTTAAAGTACAAACAACACTTACATCGAACAAAAATGTAAACGGAAAATCAAAAAGTTCATATTCGAGCTAACCAAGATATCAGAAGATATCAACAACAAAAAATGTATTAAAAAAAACAAAAATATATTAAATTTTTTCGTTTTTGTTTTCCGAAGCACGGCTGAATAGTTTAATAGAGGATTAAAAGGCAGTTTTCGATGACTCGATCAATAAACGGCATTACATATATAGAATAATTGGTGGTTTAAGCGCATTTTGTTTAATTTTGTGGATACTGTCCAGTAAGGCAGATTTCAATTCTTTTTTTTTATTACAATAATATTGATTTAAGTAAAGTGATATATTCGTCGATTTTCGAAACATTTTGTAAATTAAAAAACAGAAAAAAATATAAAAAAATACAGTAAATCATCTCTGCCGCGCTCAAATTAAAAATAGATTTCTCGACCTCAAAAACCCTCAAATACACATTTAGCTAGAGGAAGAAAAAATGTTTTTTTGCCTTGTAAATGCAATTTCCAAGTCGAGTTTTGAATTAAAAAAAAAAAACATTTTGAAAAAGTCGATTGATTTTAGTATGTTCAGCTAAGAACTTAAATTCATCGTATAATTTTTATATTTTCATTTATCAAATGACTTATTACATGTTTTCGTTATAGTGAATTATGGAAATAATTGTAAGGGAAGTTTATATGAATATTCTTTTTTGTACATAGATTTCCATATCTGTGTTAATCTGCAGTCTTAACTTTCTAGCGCCTACCGTTATAGAGCGATTAATCGATTAAATTGATCGGTCGAAATGATCGATTCTTGAAAAATAAAGATCAAGCCCTGCTCTAGTGTCCAGCTGACTCGAATATTACATAAATCATCAGCGTTTAATCGATTAAATTGATAGGTCGAAAATATCGATTCTCGAAAATTGAAGATCGAGTCCATCTCTACTGTCCAGCTGCCTTGAATATTACATAAATTATTGCACAAACAACTATTAATATGACAGATGGCTACTTCAAGGGAATATTGGAATATATCTATTCAAATAACCCTATCCAACTTTCCAACACTATTTTTAAACCAATATTAAAGTCATTTCGACAAATCCTCATACAAATTTAATCTCCTAAAACAGCAGCTAATTTCGTTTTTAAAGTTTTCAAAGGGTATCTAAACATCGCATGTCCCAAAACAAGTTATCTGACTGATTCGAGTAAGTATTGCAACAAGCTTATTCATATATCACCTGCTATTTTTATTCATTTATTTCATTTTTTTGTTATCTCTTTTAACCTCAACATCAACTGGGCAGAACGGAGCGTAGAGCGTTCCGTTCGGTTCGGAGACGCCATTTGTTGACGCTTTGTGCGCATTTCAAAATGTTTATTTATTGACAAACAATTTTGTATATGTTTATTTGTTGTGGATATTGTTAATGTTAAACGCAGATGACATCACGCATCTTCGCTTGAAACGAGCCGAGTTATTTTTTAATTTTTTTTTTTTTGGTATGATTGAACAAACGTTTACGGCGTACTTGGGCTCCCGTGCCCGGGCATAACTACAATCTCAGTGGCGTAAATTGCATAAATTAAAGACAAAGTCCCAAAAAATGAAAAAAAAGCCAGCAATTGTTTATAAAAATAAATACGAAATAAAAAAAAAAACGCTGTAATAAGCTCAGCCTTGTTTGTGTAGCCGTAGCCCGAGTCAAGTCAGTTGAGTCAAGTCAGTTGCTTTTGATACAAAGGCCGTTCCACAGGTCAGAACTGGCCGAAATGGATCGCATTATGATGTCATCGTGCACTAAGCCTGCAATTGACATTGGCAATGAACCTAATTAGTTGCAGTCGGGCTTACTCATTAAATACATGTCAGAGTTGTTCTAAATCGACTCAAGCTCAGACAGAGAGTTAATCATAACTAGCTTAAACTCTATGCATATATTTTTTGGCAGTTGATCAAATAAATTGCTGGCCCAAGGCCATGGGAATGCAACTACCGCTTGTCTGACCTCAAAACGTAGCTTGAACATTAAGTAAAAGCAAACATACAAACTATTTACTATATATATACATATGTATCTGGCTTTTTATAGTTGTCTATCTGATTAAAGTCTCGTTGCTAACATCTTTAATGGATTTTTTACTTATTTTTTTACACAAATATCGTGACTCAAAGAAATAGACTCAAAAAAGCCGCCTCTCAGCTTGTAACACACCCAATTTTAGGGCATACTATTTGCATTACGTAAACTCTAATTTCGGCTGACATACCAAGACACCAGATCTAATACAAATCCACAAATCCAGTGATGCCAAATAATGCGCAGCTGCCCTGCCCAAAATGTCACAGTTTTGTTTTAGCCAAAGCGACTAAAGCGGCCGACAGACAAACAGACAGCCAATTGTAGCATAAAAAAAGAAGGCAAAATAATAATGTACGTAGGTGTGCAAATGGCTTAAAAAATATTGTCTAATAAACTTATACTCTAGCAGAGAGTATATAGACTCCTGCAGTGTTAGAACATTTTTGTAAATATATGTAGCCAACAAAATGAGTGAAAGCCGATTGGATTGGCGGATTTTTCACTTCGAAGTGCATCAGAACTCGCAAAAAACTGTCAACCCATTTTTCCTACTTTTTAAAGGTGATCTGTAGATCGGCCCCTGTTTCCCAACCTGCTCCACACATCATAATTTTCCATATTTTAATTTTGACCTATAAATTCTGCATATTTTATATGTTTCGTATCTTCCGGAACTTTTGAAATTTGTTTATATTTTCTATTTAAATTATTTGTATTCCTTTAACTTAAGAGTGTCGAAGAGCACTGTCAACTCATTTTTCCAACTTTTGGAGGGTGATTTGTAAATCCGCCATTGTTTCCTTCAAATAAAATCTTTCCAAACTTTCTATATACCCATAATTATTTTCCATATTTTTTACTTTGACCTACAATATTTATTATATTTTACATCTGTCGTACCTTTGGGTACTTTCAAGATTATTATAGATTTTATTTTTAAATTCTAAATATATCAGAGCTCAAAAAAAACTATCAACCGATTTTTCAAATTTTCGGAGAGATGCGTCTGTTTCCTATAAATCAAATCTTAAATTAAATCTTATTATATTATATATTTTCTATATATATGAACATTTTCCATATTTTTACTTTTACCTATCGATGCTACATTTTGTATATTTTACATCTTTCGTACCTTTGGCAACTTTCGAAATTATCATATATTTTCTCTTTAAACTATTTGTAGTCCTTTTATTCTATCTTCTGAATCGTTAGCAAGTCTTTCATCTTTTACACCTTTGGGAACTTTTGAAATTTCTATAAATTTCAATTTATTTTTATTGATTAATATTATATTTTTCATATCGTTCCTATGTTCTTCAAATTTGTTCTTTATCTTATATATAAAATTCTCGTGTCACAATCTTAGTAACCGTACTCCTCCGAATCGGCTGGACCGATTCTCATGAAATTTTGTGTGCCTATTGGGTAGGTCTGAAAATCGGCGAACATCTATTTTTCACACCCCTAAGTGATAAGGGTTGCCACCCCTATCTTTTTTTTTTTAATTTTAACCAAGCTCCTCCGAAACGTCTGGACCGATTCTCATGAAATTGGACTTATTGGGTAGGTCTGAGAATCGGCCAGCATCTATTTTGCATACCCCTAAGTGATAAAGGTTGCCACCCCTAACATTTTTTTTAAATTTTTTGACAAACTTTTTTTATTTATTTTTTATAGTGTGGCATTGTGTATATTCTCAGATTAACTTATATTTTTTAGTTAATTGTTTTTGTCATATATAAAAGAAACTTATGTTTCACGTGTTACGGGTGTTCTCATGAACGCGTCGATGAATTTCAAATCTGATTTTTGCGTGTGTTAGAGGTTTCCAATACGGAGGTTTTTTGGAAGAAATGCAACGAAGCAAATTAATTATCAATCTAATCTAATAATGCAAGTTTGATTCGAAACTAATCTAAATATCTTATATTTTTCTAAATAAGCTAACTAAGGAATCTTACGATGTTTATTCACTTTAAGAGTATTCAAAAAGGTTTGCCAGGCCAACTAGTTTATTTATATAAGTCCCTTTTTTCCTATTAATTTTCGATTAATTCTATATATTCGTTTCTATTTTCATTTTTCTCTTCTTGTTTGTCTTTTTAATCTATCTTTTCTATTTTTTCTATCCTTTCTATTACTTCTTTTAATACTCTTATTTTCGTTATCTAAAAAATTTGTCCCTTTTGTATCTTTTCTGATTTTGTATAGCTTTATTTTACTTTCTGTCTCGCCTCTTTTTGATATCTTTTGAATCCTTTTATCCTTTCTGCATTTTCAATCTTTCAAACAGTTTGTATTTTTTATATCTTCTATATTTTTTGCATACTTTCTATGTTCAGATCTATCTTTTCCATCTATTTTATCTTTTATGACTTTTGTATCTTTTCAATTATAACTTTGGAAGCTTTTGTATCCTTTGTATCTTTTCTACGATTTCCATCTTTTTGTATATTTTCTATCTTTTCCATCTTTTATGCCTTTTTTAAATCTTAATTTTGTTATGCTCTTTCAATATATAAAATAATATTTAATATATTTTCTTTATTTTCTATCTATTTACATTTGCAATATTTCAAATCGCTTGTATTTTTTTATCTTCAATATCTTTGCTTTGTTTTCTATCTTCTGATCTATATTTTCCACTTATTTTTTTTTGTTTTTGACGTGACAACGTCTTAAATTAGGTTTGTATGGGAGGCACCATTGAAAAAGTCTAACGATAACCGTAACGATAAGTCTAGCGATAAATAATTGTAACGATAAGTGGCATAAGTTGGCAGCACCAAACTGGCACTGCTCAAAGCGGTGGCTATTTTTAGTTTTGAGTGAGCGCAACTGAATAACTATTTTATTTTTGGTTTGCGCTCTGCTCTTATCTATAAACGAACCAGCGACTTTTTGTGAATCGCAGCAACAAGCAACGCACAGCGTCAGCCGCACCGCTTAGCGCTCAGCACCAAACTGGCACTGCTCAAAGCGGTGGCTATTTTTAGGTTTGAGTGAGCGCAACTGATTAACCCCAGCGGCGCATAGCCTCTGCGGTCTGCCGAAATACTGCATTACCTCCGCAGAAAACGTAATTGATTACAAGCGCTGCGTTTCGTTTGAGGGATTGTAAGCGGAGGCAAATAGAAAAGCAGTGATCTGCCAAAAATCTGCATTACAACTGCGGAAAAAGTAATGCACAAATAGAAACTCGCACTGGGCTACCTTAGCAACACAAAATTTTGTTATTTTGTTTGCATGCTAACAAGCATAGTTCGGCCTTTCTTCTGTCAAACCATTCGTTTATACCTTTTTATTTATTATCTACTGCCGAGAAAATTTTATTTTATTAAGAGATACGAAAACGTAAAGTCTGACAACTCGTTTCATAATTTCATGAAATATACGTATAATCTTGATTGCGTATCAAACGTTTCTAAGTCAACTACGTTAAAAGAAACAACCATCGACTTGACTTTCGCAAGACACATTACAGCAGAAACACTTCCTTTCATTTCCTATTTCTCCTATCATCGTCCTATCCTCAACAAAATCACTCAAATAGGAATTATTATTGTGCAATTTAATAATATTCATATCAATAAATATTCTACCGAGAAAAAGACGTTGTCACGTAAAATCTTCGCCCGTAAAACCGACTTTACAGGCAACAGTTTTTTTTTTCTATTATAAAACTTTCAGCTTTGCATCTTTTCTATCTTTTCTATCTTTTCTATAATTTCCATCTATTTTATCTTTTCTATATTTTCAATATTTTTTTTGTATACTATCTTTTCTATCTCTTTTATCTTTCCTGTCTTTTTAAACTTTTCCATATTTTTTATCTTTCCTATCCTTTCTATATTTTCAAAATTTTCTGTATTTTTTATATTTTCTATACTCTTTTGTATAATATCTTGTCTACCTCTTTTATCTTTCCTGTCTTTTTCAGCTTTTCCATATTTTTTATCTTTCCTATCCTTTCTATATTATCCATATTTTCAATATTTTTTATATTTTCTATATTTTCTATATTTTCTATATTTTCTATATTTTCTATATTTTCTATATTTTCTATATTTTCTATATTTTCTATATTTTCTATATTTTCTATATTTTCTATATTTTCTATATTTTCTATATTTTCTATATGTTCTATATTTTCTATATTTTCTATATTTTCTATATTTTCTATATTTTCTATATTTTCTATATTTTCTATATTTTCTATATTTTCTATATTTTCTATATTTTCTATATTTCCTATATTCTTATCTTTTCTTTATTTTCTATATTTTTTATCTTTTCAGTATTTTTTATATTTTATATTTTCTACATTTTTTATATTTTCTATAAAAAGTAAGTCCCCTTTTTAATTTTTGGTATCTATAGTATCTTTTGCATCTTTTTTATCGTTTCTAAGTTCTCTATTATACCTTTTATGTTTCTTATTTATTTTTTATCTTTTGCATTCTTTGTAACTTTCGTATCTTTATATTTTCCATTTGAAAGAAATATATTAGTCTTATACCTTTTACCAAATGAATACTTGTATCATTGTATCTTTGCAGCCTTTTCTTGCTTTGTAATCTTTTCTATTGAATCTTTTATACTTTGTATTATTTTTACACTTGTATCTTTTGAATTTGATCTGTCTGTTGCACCTATCTCTGACTTAGTTACAATATATATTTTTGGTTCAAGCAATTTTAAATGTGTTCATAAAGTATCTTTTATTAATTCTGAACCCTATCACAATTAGAAATTTGGATGTAACTGGCTGTTCACATAGTTTAAAGGAGAATTTTGCCTGTTCTTGGTAATAAGTCTGAATTACTACTGTAAAACAATGTTTTCTTGCCATTCTCCTCAGAGAGTTCCGGTTTATCCCACAAATTGTGCAACGATTAGAACGATTTGTGTTATAAAAATCAGCGACAATCAACCCTCTTCGTTTCTGAACGTTTTTCTTTTGAATTTAAAAATTACATATAATTACTCATTACTATCATTAAATAATTAATTGTTGGTTCTACGTAACTCCCCCTTCACAGAAATTTTCTACAGAGAGCTTTTGCTTTTTTATGACATAAGTCTTATTGTTCTAAACCTCCAAAACTTTTTGAATACTCTAACGCACATTCCATTTAGATTCAATGATCTAACTAGTAGTAGTAATAAAATTCCAAAACATGTTCCATATTGTACATAGTAGGCCAGGCTAGTTTTTTGTTTTTCGCTAAGAATTCTGTTTATTTTTTATAGCAAATATTTTGCTGTCCGAATTTTTTATGTGAAGCAATCTGTGCAAAATAAGCTATAATAATAATTAAAAATAACAAAAAAAATAAGCTGAGAAATATTACAGCCCACACAGTTGACAGCAGCGTCAGCTTTTTTTTCAGCACCCACTCGCAAAACATTCATTCATTCGGTTGAAGATCAACCAGCTGGTTCAACGCCTCGTTCTAGATGTGGGCGTTGATTCAAGTTTGAGTGTTGCCAAATGGGCATGGAGCTATTGATTTTCGTACGAAATCAAAGCGCCCTACACGGTTAGAGTACAATGACTTGGCATGAAGTTTTGAAACATATGGCCTTATAAATAAATCAGCTAAAAGCGACACGACTCGAAAGAATTTTTTAAACTTTAACAGCTACAAAAATTTATCAAGCGTCATATGTGTACACACACACACCTACACAAAAGTATCTCAAAGATACATGAGTATGTGCACGTGTATGTGTATAGTTTCAGTTAGTTTGTGTCTTCAGTCATTTGATTTATGCCGTTAGACCCTGCTCGGTTCCAACAAGTTCTAATGTTTTAATTTTTGCTCATTATATTTATGTCGCTTTTCGTTTACGCGCTGCTAGAAATGCTACAATAATTACACAGAGACACACACATGCGCGCACAGAGTATCTATGTATCTATGTGGAGATCTAAGCAGTACTTAGGAGGTACTTAGAGAGCACTTGTAGCCAAACTTTGTGTGCAGTGGCCTGTGATTGCACAGTTAAGAAGTATTTTAGCCAATATATATAATGGATGGAGTTTGGAAAAACCAGATTTTCGTTTTGTTTGCATGCTGCACGCTGCAAAAACAAAAACAACAAAACTTTCAGTTTTTATTTTTTCTCTCGTTTTGTTTTGGCTGTTCCGGGCGCGGGCATATTACGTAATACTCTCAGACATAGTCGAAGTTGGCCAACAAAAATACAATGAAAATATTTTGACTACGCCAAAACTGGCGTTGACTTTTGATATTTACACGCACATATATATATCTATATAGTATATATGCCCAGTTATGGCTTATAGAACTGCTGAATTATTTATATCTATTATGATCCAACTTATGTTTGGTTTCTCACGCGCTATTTTTGTTTAGCTCCACTCAGCTTAATTCACGTGTTTAACACAAATTCCAAGTGCCACACAAAAAAATAAAAGAATAATAGAATAGAATAAAAGCAAGTAATATTATGATGATTGTATAAATATATTATAACTAATTGAAGCGCCTCTGTCTTTCGCAAAATTAGAACAAAAGCGCGCGGCACGCAAGTCTTCAAATTACAAGTGTGTGGAAATTCGAATAGCCAAGCAAAGCAAAGCAAATGCCAAGAAATAACTTGGCAAAAACAAAAAAAAAAATTACCGCTTGGAATGGAAAAACCAAAAAGTACAAGAAAATGGAAACAAAAACAACTTCAACAACAACAACAGCAATACGTAAGACGCAACAATGTCTATGAAAAATAGTTAACTGTCCATATAAATAGAAGAGCTGCGGGGCTTTTCGGGCCTTGGCCGATGGATGAGCCAGCAAAAGTTATTAAAATTACATGCCGAGGAGTGTGCCAGAAATCTCTTTGAAGAAACTTTTCGCTTTGTGATAGAATTAAATTCTAAATAGAAGAATTTTGGTTTTGAAAATTATATTATCTGTTTAGGAAAAAATAAAAAATTAATATAAAAAATAATTTTATGCGAAAGAATTATTGAAATTACATGTTGGAGTGTGCCAGATATCTCTTTAAAGCAACATTTCGCTTTGAGATAGAATTAAATTCTAAGTAGAGGAATTTTTTAAGGGATATCTCTTTTTAGCAAAAAAAAAGATTGTAATTCAATGTGATAGAAATATTTTTGATTTAGTTTAAAAATTCAAGGACAGATTTTCCAAATTTCTACACAAAAACCATTCTTAAATATTCTCTTTTTGTCTCTTCCTATTTTTAACAAAAAAAAAAATAATTTTAGACTTAAGAAATATTTTTGATATAGTCAAAAAAATCATGGAAAGATTTTCCAAATTTCTACACAAATACAATCCTTTGATATTCTTTAGATAATCTTTATTAATTTGGAAAGCTATCTAGCTTAGGGCTTATTGCTTTTCAAGAGATATTTCTTTCTACTATATTTCTACTGCAAAAAAAAGTGCGGTAAAGCTCCAGAGCCATACTCGAATAAGTTGAATATCATATCTAGAGGAAAACTCGGTCTTGAGTTCCCGTGACCTGTCAAATTGGCTTTTAATTTAGATAGAGAAATGCGAATCGCAAAATTTAATGAAAAAATAACATAAAATTTTCAATAAAATTGAAAATTGAAAAATTTCATGAAACATTTAAATTAATTTATTTTCAAACGATATCCATTTCTATCACATTTTCATCCAAAAATGAAAAACAATAAGTCGACCCCTATAGACTTTTAAACACCCTGTACATTCACAACAATCAAATAATTATATGATCCGGTTTTACTTATTAGACGTAGTGCTGAGATACTCCAAAATATTAATAAAATAATAAAATAAATAATAATTAATATTAATTGCCGAATTTGGCTACGATCTTTTAAACTAGCGAATTATGTCAAAACAATTTTTTTTGACCCATCGATTTTATGGAGCTATATGAATAAAGAAATAACAAGCTATTTTTTTGACAGATTGATTCCTATGGAGACTATTTGACCTGGCCAACAGAATACTTTTTTTTCAGTTTTTGGGAACTACTTTTATTCATTAGAAGTAGTGCTGGGATACTCAAAAAAAAAATTGTTGATTGCCGAATTTAATTATTACAATAAATTTATAAGCTACCAAATTATAACATAAAAACTTGTGTTTTTATCAATCCATCCATTTTTAGAGGGCTATATGAGATAGTAATCCAATTTTGAAAAAGGAAAAACAAACAAAAACGTCTTTGTGACGTATTGATCCTGTGGAGACTGTATATGATATATGATCTGTTTACAATAAAATTTGTTACAATTCTCTAAAGAACTTTAGAATAATAATAATAATCTATAAACAATAGATTTATGCTCGAAAAACTTTTTCTTTTTAACTATCGCTGCCATGGTGTTTATATCGTAAGCCGATTTTGATAAAATTTTTGAGAGCGATTAAAAATTTTTGAAGCTTTCAAATTCTAATATTCTCTTAAATACATGAAAAATAAACGAACAGCATTTTTGACCGACCGCTCCTATTGGAACTATATAATATGGTCAAGCGATTTTGATAAAATTTGGTACAGTTATAGTCCCATGGTGTTTATTAATATACTCAACCGAGTTGGGTAAAACCTGGGACAGTGTTTGGGAACTCTATATTTGAACACCAAATTTATTTACGCTATTTCTAAAGACAAACAAACAAAAAAACATATTTCATGCTCTAAAAATACTTTTTTTAACGTTCGGTACTATAGAGTGTATAGCCGATTTGATTAAAATGTATAAAATAACTTTCGATTTCTAATAATCTTCTGGAAACACGAAAAGTAAACGAACCGCTTTTTTTGACCGATCGCTCCTATTGAGCTTTTTAAAATGGTCAAGCGATTTCGATAAAATTTGGTATAAAGTTGATCCCATTGGGTTTATTAATATCAAGCGGTTTTGGTATAATCTAGGACAGCTATCAATTACGATGTTGTTGGACACAATAAACGAACGAAAACTTTTAAAAGCACTTTCAAAAATTGCAGAACGCCGAATTTTGTCAGGAAAACTTTATAAATAAACGATATTTTCAAAATCGGGGTCAAAATAAGATTTTAAGGATTAAGCCAACAGCAATTATAATATAATAAAATCATTAAAATGTAATAATAGACTATTTTTGGCCATTTTGGCAAATCTATTTAGCATCGATTCTCAGGATGATATGACTTTTTACCCAGAAACCGTCTGTTGATAGAGGAATTGGATATAGTATTTAAAAATATTCAGAAACAGTACCAAAATGAGACAGAACATTTCGGATCGGTACTCAACAACTAGACATCCCTTTTTAACTGGATAACGTCAGTTTTTTCAGAGATATTATTAGGGTGTAAAAAGTCTTTTAAAAAACGTCTGATGACATTTGCGAAATGTTATTTAGATGTCTTCAGAACTATTACCAAACCAACGAACCAAAGTGAGACAAAACATTATGGATCGTTGCTCAACGAGATATTTTTTTCAAATAGAAAACGTCTGTCAGAGGTTTCTGAAAATTAATTAGATCTTTCATATCTTTTCAAATTTTTTACAGGGCAACGAGGCTGCCAGAATATTAATAATTTTTCATCTTTGTTCCAGAAAAGTTATTTAGCGAATGAAGAACTCTTCTTATAAGCTTTTGACAGATGAGTTTTTTTAAGAAAATTTTTTGTAGCTATATGGCGTTGACAAAATTAAGAATATTTTGGTGTGGAATAAATTTCATGCCATTGTAAATGGATTCAAGATTGTCCGTTGTCATATTAAGTCTCTTATATAATTATATCAACTGTGCATTTATGTTCCAGAACTATTATTAAGAGTGTTATGAAGCCTTTGTAAAAGCTTTTGTGAAGACAGTCGTTTGGTAATTTCAATTATTCTTTATTTATTTAATATGAATATGAAAATCGCTTGAATGGCTTTAATATTTATGCACAATCGTTAACTGAATACGTAAGTGGAATTCTTTGACTGACTGTTGAGATTATACACAGTAGCCCAATTCAAATACACAGCGGAAGCACTACGAAATAATTTACTTAGATTTGCCAGTGTTCCAGAAGTTCTTCTTGGTGAATTTGCACCTAAAAGCTATTCGTCAGCTCTGATTCTATAGAGAGTCAGGCACCTTAATTCCAGACGAATTTTAAAGACGTTCGACCATCAAGTATAAAGTTCGATCAAACTTTATAAATTATTTGTATACGATTTGCGAGTATGCCAGAAATCTCTTGAAGAATGCATTAAAAATCTTTTTGTAATTTCTTAAAAGTTCCATAGTTCTAATTTTTTGAGCACATAATTCCAGCGATATTAAAGACATTTCCCATTTTCTATAATATTGGATCAAAATATTGCGCCAGAAATCGCTAGAAGACTTTGCATTAAAAATCTTTTTGTAATTTCTTAAAAGTTTCATAGTTCTAATTCTTTGCGCATATATTTCCAGCGATCTTAAAGACATTTCCTATGCAGCTGTTACGCTAGTTTATAAAGCTAATATTCACTCGAATATAAACAACAACATTGCAATCTTGCTGAAATGCTTATTGAAGAAGATTTCGGACACAACACCAATTTTTTGTGGAACCGCTGCACAAAATGGCTGGGCTTAATGTAACAACGCTTTAGCCCTCTGCCGCTGGAACGAGCCACCTAGAATTGCATAAGCCGCCGCCGCCGCTATATCGATCCCCAAAGCTGAGCAGCGTATTAGAAGTTCGTCTAAGCGAGAGCTTTTATTTATTTATTTATATTTTTATTGTAGCTGCCACTTTATTTGTTTGCGTTTTTTATTATTTCTTGCTGTATGCTTTGAAACTTTTTCGTTGTTATAGCACTTGTTGCGCTTTTGTTTTTTGTTTAAACTTTATCACGCTTACACTTTGTTCACCCACTCCACTGCGTTCCGTTCCAGCTAAACAAAACACGTCCAGCGCGCACGAGTTGCTCACAACGACTGAACGATTGAAATTCGCAGCGAGCGGGAAGTGGCGCTTAAAGCCAAGTTTCGAAATCGTTTTGGGCCAGCGCATTCCAGTTGAGAAGCTTTTGCGGCGTACTGGAAGCAGCGTCTGTCTAACTAACTAACTGCTACGTCATGGCTTCCAACCAACGATCAGCGATCCATTCTCAACGAGCACGTCGTTCATGCATTATCATTAGCGCCCGTTGGCTTGTTTTGCTTTGCACTTTTGTTGGGCTTTTGTTTTGGGTCTCTCTTTTCGCTCAGGTGTTTATCGTGGCGTTTCCGTTTAAAAAACATTCCAAATCTTTTTTCTTATAAGTGGGGATTACTAATGGACCCATCGTTAATTGCAGCCAAAGCCTTGCACTTTGTGCCGTAGATGAGTTGTGCTTTTTTAGTAGTTTTCCATTTGTAATCTAATTGTACAATTATTGTGGCGCATTGGCTTTAAGATCTTATGGATTACAAATCGGCGTATAGTAAGTAAGTGCTTTAAGTAATGTGGGAGTTTTTTTGTAGGAAATAAGATGCCGCCGTTGGAGTTCATGAGGCCCCAGACTGTGTGTGCAACTATTTATCACGATCAATTTAAATAACTCTGGTTGATGTTGATAAATTGGGTTCATCTCTGATTATGCTTTATAAACTTTGGGTCACTAATATGTTGGTGTAATCTGAATTTAATACAAGTCGATGATCTTAACTGTAGTGGATCTGAAGCATGTCTTTCAAATAGTTGGAGCACATCTGAAGAGCGCTATTTTCTTTAAAAAAGTCTGAATTAGAGAGACTATAAGTGAGTCAGGGGAAGCAGCCTTTAATGAACAAGATAGTATCGGCTTTTTTAAAGAACCTTTCAACAGTTTAAAGTTATAAAATTAAATCTTTGTTCTAAGATTCGATTTGCAGACAATTGGGGTAACTTGTCAAAAATATTTTTAATCGCATCTTTCAATTTCAACGATTTTTATACATATATGACACAAATTAAAAATTTTTCTGAAAAATTCCAATTATTTTTCGAGCTATCGAAAGTTGATATAACAGGGAGTTTCCTTTTAATAAGCTATATCTGGCGACCTTCTCCGATTTTGATGATTTTTACACAGTTGGTAGAGCTACTAGCCAATAGTAACCACACCCAATTTTATTGCAAAATTCCGATTATTTATCGAGTTATCGATAACTGAATATAGGGTTTTTCATTTTTAGACTATTTTTTGATAAGCCATATCTTCTAAACGCATAAAGATATTGATGCGAGTTTTTTTTACCATATTAGATAAAATATTAACTTTTAAAAAATAAACTCGATTTTTTTTAGGAATTTTTTTTTCTCGTTTTTTATCATTTTAGTTTTAGATTTAAAAGCGATCTCTACCACTTTTTGAAAAAAAAGTGCTAATGTCATTTTATGCGTGGAAATTCACTGAAAAAGAAAAGGTCACAAAAATCGGTTTTTGCAAATAACATTTTAACATAAAATTCGGCGTGGTATTGGCTAGTAGCTTCTACCAACTGTTAAAAATCATCAAAATCGGAGAAGGTCGCCAAAACAGTGGCCCGCTTCACTTATTTTCGACGATATATATTTGAATAATTTGTATTTTTCTAAATTTCTATTACTAGTTATTGATTTATTCTTTATTCGAATATGTACGCAAAGCAGAGAACACTTTAAAATTACAAAAAAAAAAACATTTTTACAAAACAAAAAAAAAATTTGATACTAAAAAAAACTGAAAGCCACTTTTTTTAAATTAATTGTCATCGTTTTAATTTATTTTAACTATCATTAAAAACAAATTATTCAAATCATTACTTTGAATTTAAAAAAATAAATTATTACAAAATAAAAAATATTAATACAAATAAAATGTTTTTTTTTAAATAAAAAAAAAATTTTTTTTTGTTTTCATTGTCAATGTTTTAATTTATAATAGCTATTATTGAAAAATATTGGTTCAAGTTTTTATTATAATTTAAGCAAAGCAGAGATCACTTTCAAATTAAAAAATAATAAATTATTTCAAATATTATAAAAAATATTAATATAAAATTTTTAAGAAATTTTTTTTGTTGTTATTGTGTTAAGTATCATTGAAAAAATTCATTTTAGTCTTTATACAATTATATATGCAAAATGAAAATCACTTTTAAATTAAAAAAAATAAATTATTACAAAATATGTATTAAAAAAATTAATAAAAAAATGGTAAAGCAAATTGTTATTGTTTTAATATGTATAAACTAGCACTGAAAAAAATGATTCAAGTATTAATATAATATTTTTTAAAAAATTTCTTTTAAATATTATTTTTAACTATCATTGAAAAAAAAAAGATTCAAGATCACTTTTAAATTTAAAAAAATAAATTGTCACAATTTAATAAAAGTGGACATCATTTTAAAATAAATATAAAAAAATTTACCAAATATTAAAATACTTTGAAAAAATAAAGACAAAATTAAACATTTTTATTTCTTAACTGATTTTTTTTTATGATGTCTAATCAGAAGATAGACTATCCAAATAAAGATAAATCGATAAATAGTCGGATTTTGAGATATTTGAGGTTATGTACCCAAAAAATGACGTTTTTTCCTACATTTGAGGTTATGTACAGGGCGCCTTTGAGATAACACAGGTCAAAATGGTTCAGTTGTTGGAAAGCTAAGAGTCATTTCCGAAGTAATTTGGTGCGTAGAATCCGAATCCGGCGTCAGAACTGGCCCATCACGTCAGGATTTTGAGATATTTGAGGTTATGTACCCAAAAAAATTTTCAATATTACATTTTCAATATTAACATGTTTCTTGCAAATCTGAATTCGTCATCCTGAATACGCCATATTGGAAATGCAAATATCATTATTCCGACTTCATATCCGTTCTTAGCGACCTCAAGAGCCCTCAAATCAAAATTTTGAAAAGAAATTACACAGTACAAAATTATTATCTCAAAGGCTTACTGCAAATGCTAATGACGTCGAAGGGATATATCTCGTAACTTCGAAAAGCCATAATCTTTGCGAAAAAAAATCTCGTAATTGATCTCTTGAACCCTTAAATTAAAGGGTAAGAGTTGTACTAAATGATGTAACTGGAGAGAAAGACCGCCCTGTACATAACCTCAAAAGTAGGAAAAAATTCCGTTTTTTGGGTACATAACCTCAAATATCTCAAAATCCTGACGTGATGGGCCAGTTCTGACGCCTGATTCGGTTTCTACGCACCAAATTACTTCGGAAATGACTCTTAACTTTCCAACAACTCACATGACCCCTGTATTTGTAGACCTGTGATATCATCGAAATTAAGCAGATGAACTTATAAAATGATCCAATTCACTTATTTTTAAGTACCTTAGTTACCCAGCTTTTAGAGCCCTTAAAATTTCACAAAGTTTGGATTGGAAAATATAGTTTTTTTAAATCAAATATTTTTTTATACATAAGAAAATTTGTATTTTTTTGTAACACTGTTGCTCTAAATCGGTTGGATTTGGAGGTTGAAGAAGGGATAAAAATGCGTGTTAAAAAAATGCTAATTGACAATTTAAAGGAAATTTAAGTTCCATTTTTTTTTTTAAATGTTTCAAAAAAATTGTTTGTTTTTATTTGCCTAGCTTGTAGAAGCTTTTAAATTTCGCAGAGTATGGATTGGAAAAAGTAATTTTTTTTTCATAAAACATTTTTGATTAAAGCATAAAAAACGAAAAATTTTTTGTAACTCTGTTGTTCTAAATTGTTTTGATTTAGGGGTTGGGAGATGGATAAAAAAAAGTGTTTAAAAATATTTTAATTGATATATTTAAGCATATTTTTTTAAATATGTTGGTAAAAAAATAAAAAAATAATTGACGAATTTGTCAAAAATAAATAAATAAATTAAATAAAAAATTAAAATTACCTTTTGTTCAATTGAGCCTTAACGCATTGCAAATAATGATTTACTTTATAAATATTAGTTTTGGTGATGCCATCAGTGTAGATAAAATTTAAAAGAAAATAAAAAAAAAATGTTATTAAACTAAAAAGTTTATATTTAAGATCACTTACCGATAATTGATATCCCAAACAAGCGATCCTCAATGCTCCATTTTTAAATAAATTCACAACAACAACATTTTTTTTCTCAAGAATTTTTTTCGGTTTATTTGTGTTTTTAGTTTTACCCTTTGTTTCTTTTCATGCTGAATTTATCAGTTTCGTTTAGATATCAGTTAAACTTAGATTTCCAGAGTTCAGCAACACATTGGCTGTAAAATTGTTTTGTTTATAAGCTCGATTTACTTGCTGCAAATCGTCGCTCTTTCATTTTCTTTATCATTTTCATTTTATTATTTAACTAGCTTCGAAAATTCCTTGATGTTTACTAACTGGTTTTCTTTTTTTTTTATAATGAAGTTATGCTGAATTATTTTTATTGTATAATCTTATAAATTAATTATTTAATTTATAGTAAAAATAAAGCTATAAATGTCATTTTTTTGTGTTTTGGTTTTCTTTTGTTTTTTTTTGTTTTTAATATAGTTCAATGCATAAAATTAAGTTAAATTATTTAGCACATATCAAGCCTTAATGAAATTTTTTAACGCCTATCCAGCACAAACTCTTGATGATGATCAAGATCTCATCAAAACTTGTTCTACATTTGCAACAACACAACCAAATCGATGTAGTTTTTATATTATTTACTTGTTTAAAAATTTTTTTATTATATTTTATATTGTATTTGTGAATTATATTTTAAGTAACAAATTCATATATCTTTATGCATAATGCAATAAAAAAGCAAATAACAAAAATCATAGTTGAAACAAAGTAGGCTAACAAATATGGCGGCCGTTAAGAAGCATTCTAAACAAATTAGGCTGGACCTTGTTCGTTAAGAAGCATTCCAAACAAATTAGGCTGGACCTTGTTCGTTAAGAAGCATTCCAAACAAATTAGGCTGGACCTTGTTCGTTTTTTTTTTGTGAATGCTTACAGCTGCCTGTAGCTACTTTGGTTGGGTGTGTGTGTGTTTTATTTTATGTATAAGCATGCTAAAAAGCAATAAAAGTTAATATATTTATATAATAATTTTTCTTTTTTTTTTTTTTGTTTAATAACATTTCACTCTGGCTAACTAATTTGCGTTTTGCGCATAAACTAAAAACACGAATCACTTCCAACAACAACATTTTTGTTTGTAGTTTCTTTTTCTTTACGATTTTTTTTTTGTCTTACTTGAAACCCCATTTGATTTTTTTTTTATTGTAGCTATTAATGTATACTAATTAATAAAATTGAATAAATCGCAATAATGTGTCCAAAATGTGTTATTAAAGTTTAAAATATGATATACAATGAGCATAGTTATACTCTAAAAATTGGTAGCTGTATATGAGAAAACGGCTAACAAAATGTATGTATGTATTGGCGTATATAAGCAGTAAATGAGCTTTGGATATAACTACAAGATACAGATACAAATCAGTTTTTTTATGTTTACCTACTACAATGGGTCTCGTTTATACGACGAGTTTCAGCTTACACTCACATTTTTTCTTCAAATTACTTAAGTTAATAGCTAAGATACTTTAATTTTTTAATTATATCTTTTGCATATTAGAACTTAGTTTTTTTTTAATTTAGTTTTGCTTTTGGTGTGTTGACACAGAACAATTTTCATTTCAAATTTTGGTCTTCTTCTTGTACACATCTAAAGGTTACTAGGCCTAGTTTTAAGAGCTAAATACAATCGCTTAAGCTTCCAGTACGACCCATATTATGGGAGCATTTACATACATATAATACATATCTAGATATTTTAGATATATATTGATATATATAATATATCTAGAGCGTTTAGAATTGTTCAGCATTCGTTTAGCTTGGCAACTAACTAAAAGTACAGTACATTTAGACCTTTTTAAGTTTTTTTTGCATACAATACATATACAATATATATAGTATATATATATACATATATAGTATATATGTAGTAGCACACTATACATAGTAATATTGCATTAAAAGTTCTTAACAGTTTGTTTACCCATTTATTCACTTTGTTTTTGTTTTTGAATTTTTTTATATACTATTATATATACTTCTTATATACTTGTGTGTATAATGTATTGGTTTTTTTTTTTTTATTTTTTAGTGTCTGGTGTATGCTCTGGCAGTTCTTTTCCAATAGTACAAATATTTTGCAAATATTTGCTAGTTTTTAATAAATTGTTTATAAGTATGTATATATATATAATATATAGTAAATACTATATTATTTTCAATTTTAAAGTAAATCGTTTCCCATATACACATCTAGTAAATTTGTTACAATTACATACAAGTATATTAAATAAATATTATTACAATATGCATTATTATTTTAATTTAATTATTTTTAAATTTTGTTTTTATACAGCTTAGTATTTTGCGATATTCATGATAAAGTTTTTCTTTTTTTCTTAAATATATACAATGACAATTTAATTGTTTATATATTATACATATTTATATATAAATAAACTAAGTTTAAGATGACAAAACTATAAGTTATTATTATTAGACAACTGCTAGCTTATGATAAATTTAGTTATATATTTACTATGTACATAAATAGTTTTTTAGTAGAGCTTACTTAGTGTACAAATTGTTTTATATAGTCTACAAACTCCTGACTTGGCTATTTTTTGCAACTTGGCTTGTAATTCACAAGTGGTTTTAGCACCCGCTGCACAACTATTAGCAGCTTTAAACTTGGCTTCAACTATTGTTCAGTATTATAAATGAACCTGACTCTTGTTAGCCAAAACTTAGATATAATTATATTATATACATGTGCAATAGACCAAGTTAAATTGTGTCTGTTGTGATGCCTACTCTGGTTTATGTACTAAGTTAATACAATAGTTCACTTAACTAAGTCGTTATGTATTGTTTACATGCTTACAAATATTTACAAACATACTTACACTAATGCAATTATATATACTGTATATATATAGCTATGTAAACCAATTGTGCATTGCGGCTTAACATCTTTTGGCAGTGCCATTTGTGGTGAATGATTTATTATATATGAACATTTCTTATGAATGGTAAATACACATACAAGTATATAATATATAAATGCCTACTTCTTATATACAAAACGGCACACACGAGTACAGTTTAAACAATAAATTAAAGTACAGCCACACTAAAAGCTAAACTTATTGACGCCCATTTTTCAGAGTTGGTTTATTTTCTCGAAGTTTTTGTGCTTGTTTTTGTGAATCTTTAAAATAAGTTGTTCCGAAAATGGGAGATAAATAAAACAAGGTACAATTTTTGACTATATTTTACAAAAATTTATGTGATGAGTTCCTATGTATTTTGAATTCGGTTTTAGAGACTGGGGCTGCGCTATACCAATCCGATATTTTGAATATCGAAAATATCGTTACTGATTCGATATAGATTTCTTGGTCTAGCAAACGCCTCCATTTCCTTTATTCTTCTTTAGAAAAAACGTCAAAAACGTCTATATCCATTTCTTTTTTGGGGGAACCGAATCGAATTTTAGTTTCCAGTATCAAACATCCCTATTAGAGACCCTATAGACATGATATTCCTGCTACTTTTCGTGTTTACTTCGGAAACTTGATGGAATCAGACATAAATGCTGGGATTCCAGTTCAGTTCCTGCATAACCAAAAAACTTAAATTTTTGGAGATGATGCAACACAGCATAACACTTGGGCTCAAAACATTTTAAGTTTTTTTGAGAAAAAAATTATGATAAATACTTTAATATTTTGTGATGTTTATTAATTACACAGGTCTACAAATAAAGGGGTCATGTGAGTTGTTGGAAAGCTAAGGGTTATTTCCGAAGTAATTTGGTGCGTAGAATCCGAATCCGGCGTCAGAACTGGCCGATCACGTCAGGATTTTGAGATATTTGAGGTTATGTACCCAAAAAACGGCGTTTTTTCCTACTTTTGAGGTTATGTACAGGGCGCAACAAATTTTTGCGGTCTTTCTCTCCAGTTACATTATTTAGTACAACTCTTACCCTTTAATTTAAGGGTTCAAGAGATCAATTACGATTATATTATTTTTTGGGTACATAACCTCAAATTTCTCAAAATCCTGACGTGTTGGACCAGTTCTGACGCCGGATTCGGATTCTACGCACCAAATTACTTCGGAAATGACTCTTAGCTTTCCAACAACTGAACCATGTTGACCTGTGTTATTCAATATGAAAGTACTTTTGATAAGATTTGAGAGATATTTTTTTTTAAAAATTTTTTCCTTGATTTTGTGAATTTTAAAAGATTTTGACTATATTTTACAAAAATTGATTCTGATGCGGTCATATGAACTTTGAAGTCGCTTTTAGAGGCCTCATAAATATGAAATTAATGCTATTTTTTGATATTACGTCGGAAAAGTGATGTAATGAGAAAAAAATGCGGGGATCCAGCTGAAGTGACTTTAAAACTAAATAAACTTTCCTAATATTTTGGAGAAGCTGCAATACAGCAAAATCTTGAAATTTCGTTTGCGAAAAATCTTGAAATTTTTTTTGCCAAAAATTTAAAATTTTTTTTTTCGCTAAATCTTAAAATTTTTTTTGCGAAAAATCATAATCAAATCCATTGTGTTATGTGACGTTAGCCAAAAATTAATATCAAAGGCTTAAACGTATTTTTGATATCTTTTAAAAGACCTTATAGAATAAAAAAAATTAATAAAAATCTTAAAATTTTTTCGCGATAAAATTATTATAAAAACTAGAATATTTTGTGACGTTATCACTAAAAATTAATATGGAAGGGTCACTCTGTTTTTTGATATCTATTAAGACCCCTTATAAAAAACAAAAAATAAATATATAAGGTTAAGTTTTCACTAAAATAAAGATGAAAAATGGCCCTATGCTCCACTAGTAGTAAAAGGACATAAAAGAAGATAATAGTAAAAAAAAATGTATTGAAAATTTAAAATTTTTCAGGCTATCCTTACGAACTAAAGTATTGCAGAAGACTTCTCCTGCAAAACTGAAAAGCACACGGTAAAACTATGATAATTTTTTCAAGATAGATGTTTTTTAGTTTTGAGAATATTTTTTAGATGATGTAATACACCAAAAAAAAAATAAATGGGGGCAAAACAAAGTATATGCTGTCGACAAGTAGGGACGTGCGGCGGCTTGGGTCCCAGATTACGGCCGACAGCGATACTTTCGATGTTGTCAAGGAATTCATCTACCTTGGCACCGCCGTTACCACCGACAACGATGTCAGCCTGGAGATCAAGCGCAGAATTACTCTTGCCAACAGGTGCTATTTCAGTCTCAATAGGCAATTGAGTAGTAGAGACCTCTCTCGCGCGACAAAACTATCACTCTACAAGGCACTCATCCTTCCAGTGCTTCTTTACGGCGCGGAAGCCTGGACCATGTCGCTAACTGATGCAGCTGCCTTGGGAGTTTTCGAGAGGAAAGTACTGCGCAAGATCTTTGGTCCTATTCGAGTTGGCGATGACTACCGCATCCGCACCAATCAAGAGCTGTATGAGCTCTTCAACGACATGGACGTTCAACATCCAGCGGCTTCGCTGGCTCGGACATGTTGTTAGGATGGACGAGGATGCTCCAGCTAGACGTGTTTTCGATGCGGGCGGCCATCGGCGGAGAGGACGACTGTGTTTGCGTTGGAAAGAACAAGTGGAAGGGGCCCTGTCTTCGCTCGGTGTGACCAACTGGAGAAGGCGCGCGCAATGCAGAGGCGCCTGGAGAGAAGTTTTAACCGTAACCCGGTAATCGGGTTATTATGGCCACATAAGAAGAAGAAGAATACACCGTTACGGATGGAATCAAAAATCTTGAAATTATTTTGGGAAAAAATGATAATAAAAGCTATATTATTTTGTAATTATATCACCAATAATTAATATGAAAGTGGTCAACTCGTGATTTTTGATACCTTTTGAGAGATCTTATAAAGTCAAAATGAAAAATCTTGAAATTTTTTTATAGACAAATTTTTAATGAAAGTTTATCGAATTTTGTGATGTTATCGGCAAAAATTAATATGAAAGGGTCAAATTATTTATGATATCTTCTCAGAGACCTTGCAGAGTAAAAAAAATAAAAATATGGTTAGGTGTCCAAATATCAAAAATCTTGTATATTTGCAATCTTTAGGACTACCCTTACCAAAAAAGAGTATTGTAGAATTTGGTAATGATTGTGGCAAGCTGTACATAAATTCTCCCTGCAAAAATTATAAACATCGGCTGGTCCTACCTTAGGAGACTTTTGAGGCTCACACTATAGTATAAAAACTTTGATAATAATTATTTTAATTTAGAATATATTTTTATTTATATGATTAAGAATATACTAGGGCCTTCCATTATACATATACGAGCTTCGTTCAAATAATTGTTACTTATGTGAGTCTAGTAAGCGGCAACTTGTTGACTTTTCTTAAATCCTCAACTACCGCTCTTTAATATGCGTACATTCAGGGCCGTAGCCACCAAATTCGGGCCCGGGAGGCAATTTACCGGTCCCTCTGTTACAACTTAAGCTTGACTAACAACAGTACGATAGTAATGCCACCTGAGAAAACTTCGGACTCAGGGGAAATTCCCCTCTCCCTTCTCAATAGACCAGCCTACACTCCTTTTAAAAGCAAATAAAAACTTTTTTGGCATATTTAATAGTCCGAAATGCTTCAAATTTCTCCTTTTTGTGTGGCTGTGTAAACATCTAAAAAAGACACCCTATAAACAAAACTAAATTAAATATTTAAATTTAGTAAAAAAAATGAACTGCATACAGCAGAGCCTTAAAAGTATCTTTTACAACTCTTCCGTAAACTGTAACAAGCGCTCGCATAAACTAGTTATAAAATATTTGGGTTGCCTGTGACTTTTGGGACTTGTGGTTCGTCTGACGTCATGACGTGTTGCTGCAAGTTGCTCCTAGAGTGAACAATATTTGGCTGTTGACGTGGCTGATGCAGTACGTCTGGGCTTGTGGGCGCACGGTTCGTGTGAGCTCATACGATTCATCCGCAGCCCATGTGGTGCTCGCTGGGGAGGTCCCCACTTGTCGCCACCGCTACCGCCGCCACCAATGCCGCTGGACTGCGTTTGTGTGGCATTGTTGCTGGCACGATTTAAGCGCTGCATGTTTGCAGCTGACAGGGTGCTGGTTGCGGCCTGCGCAGCGCTGGCTGCGGCGTTGCACATATTGCCTCTACTAGCAGCTGCTGCTCCTGGAGGAGAGGTGGACGATGTTGGCGTCATGGTGGGTGTTGTAGTTGTTGTTGTTGACAGCCGTAGTGCGTTTGTTGGCCAAAAGTGGTTTTTCATTTAGTTAGTAAGGCAATTTTCCGCCACATGCATGCGCACATACACAAACACACAGAGAGAGATATACACACACACATATAACATTTAGTAGTATGTTTGAGATGCTGTGAGTTGATTTTTGAAAATGAACCCAGCAGATACTTTTTTGAAGTTAAAAAATAAAATACAATTTTCGGAAAGATAGCGACAGTTACAAAGTTATGAATTTAAAAAAAAAAGAAGAAAATTTAATGTAGTTGAATCTAGCTGGCCAGGCACAACTGAGCTTGCGTCGTATGTTTTGGCTGATTTTGACGAATGTTGAACGATAGTCATGGAGTCATGAGTAACATGATATGTACACCATACCGATCGGCTGATGGGGCAGCACGCTCCCGTGTTATATGATACTCTCGCGGTTGCGTTCTAGTTCCTCGGTCTCATTTTCGGGATCAACGCTGGAGGTGGACGAAACGCCGCAAATTTGCATTTCTATCTCGGCCAAACGATTCTCCAGATCCCACTGCTGTTGTGAGAGCTTGGTATTGAGCGCTTGATTTTCCGACTCCACGGTGTGCAGACGTTCACGCAAACGCTTAATCTCATCTTCCAGTGCTTCATGTGAGCCCAGCAGCGGTGTAGTGCCACCGCCGCCACCACTGACCGCTGAGGTGCCCGCACCATAGCACTCCAAATGCGAGCTAGAGTCGCAGATGTGGCCTATGGTTTGATAGGCTGCTTTAGTGTCAGAGTTACTGGAAAGCACTGCATGCTGATGCTTACCTGTATGACTGGGCTGCGATTGCGGTCGCATTGACTGATGTGAGGTGGCGCGACTGCGTGGACGCTCCTCCGAGCCATGTGCGCTGGGACTAACCGAGCGCGGTGAGTCTGTAGCACGCACCAAACGATCCGCATAGGCGTGTGCCGAACGTGGGCTGGGTGCGCGGCTGAGGTGGCAAACAAATTTAAGCAATCTGGCCGTAATGAGTTGCCTGGAACACTTACCTATAGGCCAGACTGTGCGCCTGTTGCGGCTGCGTATGCTGCTGCACATGATGCGTCATCAGCGGCGCCGGCGATAGCCACATGTCCTCCAGCGAGGTGCGCCCAAAGCTCTCCACCAGACCCGGCGTCGACTGGCAGCGGCCCATTGCAACTACATTAAAGTATTTGACTATGTTTTAAAATCAACATCGTTCACGTTTCACGCAACCGAATTGGAAAAACAAATAGCAAAATAAACATAAAAATAAATCAATCAATTCGTGTTATTTTGGACAACGTTTTATATTGACAATCAAATCGAGTGCAAACATTTTTCTGGGCGAATCTGGTGTGTAATTTTGTGGCTGTTTTTGTATGTTTTGTGAAGCAATGAAAGAGGCGGGCTATGGGTTAGGGTCTAATGGGGCATACCTTTCTCCAGCGGCGCTTTTTTGTATTTCTCCAAACGCTTGACAGCTATAGACTCGAGACGCACACGAGCCGCCGGATACTCCTTGAGCACATCCCACATATCCTTCTTGCTCAGCACAAACAAATCACTGTAGCCCACCGAGCGCACCGAGGCAGTGCGTCTATTGCCTTGAGTATTGCATACAAGTTTTGTGGGCAAAAATTTGAATATTTATAAAAGTTGAAATTTGTTAGTTGCCGTTTTTATGCAAATCCTTGGTAAAGTAAGGAGGTGTATGTTATTGCATTTTGGTCTAGTTGGTTGTTTTTCTTGGCTAAAACACAAAGATATTAAAATTGCATGCCAACGTACGGTGCAGACAAATCGTAGTGAGCTACAACTAACTGCAATCTCATCCACAACTATAGTTTAATATATAGTATATGTTTTTTTTTCGATAAGGATAACAATCATTGTTGACAGAGGCTTGTGTGTTACTTGTTTACTATGGGTTATATAAAACACATATAGCACCAGTGAAGCCTAACATGACTCATTAGAATTTTCTTGTGTATCAAAAAAATCAGTTTGAGGGATCGTTAGGGACCTTGCTCCAAGTCAAAAACCGAGTTTTGGGCACGTGGCACCGCCACCTGACAATACATACATGTTAGCATTGTTTTTCCATGATATCTTTTTTTCTATCAACCATAGAGTCATGAATTACATCGATATAATCGACATTGTTGCAATTAAAATGATTTATTAAACAAGCCTTAAATCAAGGTTGAACATTAACTGGTTCACACACAAATCCTGTTTTAAGTAAATAGTTCTCGTGCTTGGTGTTTTTTGAATAATTCGTAAATATAGCAAAACAGGTGGATTTTTCGAAAAGGTTATTAAAGTAATTGAAATTATCTACAAAATGAGACCTCCATTACTTTTCTACGATTAGTAGTTTTCCTGCAATCGAACAAATAAGATATACACAATGCCGCCAAGCGTAAAGCAGGGTACAAAGCAGAGAACTGCTTTGCCATACTGCTTGCTATGTCGACTGCTTGCCTTGGCGCCTGCTTGCTTTGGTGTCGCGTACGTAGGCAGCGTAATACAAAAGCGACGCAAATGAGCAACTTTGATGTTCGATTGCTCGAAATCTGTTTATCGTAGAAATGTGATAGAGGTCTCATTTTGTAGATAATTTCAATAGTTTTATAAAATAAATTATAAATTTATAAAAAATATCGGCGCACTCTACTAAAAACCTTATTTTTTTGAGATACATGATTACCAACTTTTAACTTCAAACATGGTGGTGTCGACTTTTAACTAACAAACATACAAAATTGATTTAAATCTTGTTTTTTAGATAAGTTTATAGGCAACAAAATGGATCTGTAAGTCATGACTCTAAGTACTACCATATATTTTCTGGGGGCGGTGCCATGCGCCCTACTCACAAATATCGACAACCCGGTTTTAAACTTAAAATAAGGCTTATAACGATTCCTGTAAGTTTCATTTATTAAGTACTTTTTTCCAATAGACGTAATTTTTGAACCTTTGCTTAACTCTATTATATATATAATATATATTTTAGAAATCCCAAGAAAACTATAATAAGCCATATACATGCCTGCTCTGGATTTCCATTGCTCAAAATCGATATCCAGAGCTCACATGTTAGATCAGTTCATACATATTTATATATTTCAAGAAAGGTTGGCGTGCAATTTTAATGTTTAATTCAATTCTAATAGTTTAATAAGTTAATAATAGAAATAATTGTATCCACGTGTGGTATACTTAATTCATACGCATTTGTTTAACAATTAAAACGTTTAAATTACGGCCAGGCAAAGCAATACAACAACGATTCAGAGTTTACTAGAAAAAGAAAATACATTTTAGGTTCTTGGGCAATTCAGTCAGTAGGAATTTATTTAGCTGGTCGGTTGAAGGCAACTAACTAGTAGAATGCAAGGGCTTTAGTGGGAAAGGGGTTATTATGAGGTGATTATGGCATGCTTAAAAAAATATAAAAGCGAAAATAACTTAGATTTTTATATCTATTTATCTGTTTCTTGATTTTTTTTGACTCATTATGCAATACGATTCTACTTAAGTTTATTTCTTGAGTTAGTTTTAAACGAAGCAAATATTTGCGCGAAAATTATATTCGGCAAACGACAAGGCTAAATGCGTTTTGGCAAACAGTTTCGGCAAACATTTGTTTCTAACAATGACAATCAAATATGTGCATACTTGATTATGTTTGTTGCATTTTGAGCAAATATGTTATTTGCTATGTGACTTAGGCAGCCAAGCTCATTCAAAATGCACAACAAGAAATCTATGACAACGACAACTTTTGTCCGGTTTTAATATTTAAAAAAAAATGGTTTTTAATTAAGTATTTTTATCAAATAGTTCTGAAAATTCGATAAGCATTTTGAGCAAATATTAGCTATTTTTGAAAATACTTTTAGCATTTTGAGCAAATATTTGCTTACTATTTTAATCAGATATTTCTGCAAAAATTTCATGCACTTTGAGCATATGTTAGCATTGTGTTATGCAAATTGAAGAAATTTAAGCTTTGAATTAAATTAAATAGCAATTTCCAAATGGTATATTGATTGTAATTCCATAATACCGTTTTTTTTGGCTATTACTTAATAGAATTTGAAAGAAAAAACACCAAAATTAAATTTCAATTTATTTTATCGTATTTTCCTGGATTTGCGCTAATTTCAGTTCTATTTGAATATCGGGTATGTGTTTTTAAAATTTGCTGATTTTTTATTATAAAAGCTGGGTAAGACTATGATTTTAATTTGAAGCGATTTATAGCTGATGGAATATTCGAATATTAGAAATCCTTGCCCCTACCAGCATATAGGAAGCCATCAATATTATGTCCTTTCGGGTCCACTTTATATATTATATAGTTTATATATAGTTATATATTTCAATATCTTGAAATGAAATATAATTTTTTGTTTTTAATTTGGATGCCAAGATGCTTCAAAAGTTAGAATTTCGAATTTATTTTAATTTTTTTTTTGTATAGCTTAAAAACGTGGGAATGCTACAATTTAATTATCGAATATAAAAATGAAAAAAAAATTTGAAATTTTGTCAAGGCATCGATTGTGTAGTGATATTTTACTTATCGAAAAATTTATAATAGAAAAATAGGAAATTTTATGAGTTCGAAAAACAATCGATTGGTGTACAGCTTAAGAAATTTTTTTAATATATCAACCAATAAATTTTAATGCATATGAATAAAATTTTAATAAGTTTCTTGCACGTATTAAGTTTTAAAGCAGATAAAAAAATCACAAAATTTTGGATCAAGTAAACCTTTTTAAGAGAGTGTATTCTAAGGGTCTTTTTGGGTCAAGAACATTTTTTCTTATCACCGTTTTCGATGATTTTTTCGAAAAACATATTTTTGGGCGCTTTTTTCAGATATTCGTCATTAGCTCGTGCTCAAGAAGAAAAATGAATGCTATTTTTTTACGATGGTTCGTTTTTAATAAACTCTAGTGTAATAGATTGAAAAATATATTAAGATAATTTTAATAAATTTTAATCATCTGTATAAAGTACCTAAATCAAAGGCTATAAAGTCAAATCGTAAAATTCAACAATTGCAAAAACTCGACCAAGAAAAAAAAGGTTTTAGTTTTTATTCCGAAATTCTTTCAAAGTAGATAAGGGACTTAAAAAAAAAAAAGTAAAGATAGCTTCATGCAAAAAAATTTATTTTTATCTATTATTATCGATTATTTGTGTTATCGACAAATTTATGTTATTTTTTTTAACAAGTCATATCAAGTAAATTAATAAAGATATTGAGATAGTATTTCCCTAAAAACTCCAAAGTTTGATTTTTTAATTTAATATTTTTTAAGCAAAAATTGTATTACTTAATTAAATTTTTATTTTTTGTTTGCTAAATTATATTTAAAAATTTAATTAAAAATATATGATTTTTTAGTATATTAAAGCTTTAGTTAATCTTTTTTTTTATAAAAATTTGAAGATATTTCAATAAACACCGTAAAAACTCAAAAATGTTAACTTTAAATTTAAGATATTTTAAGAAAAAAATTTAATTTCTGAAAAATTTAATTCAATTTAAAATTTATTTTTCATTTAATTTTTTATTTTGTTTTAACTATTTTTTATTTTTAATTTTATCATTTTTCAATTTATTATAATTATTGCAATATTTTTATTTTATTTATTATTTAAAAGTAATACAATTTTGAAGATTTTGTAAGATATGGCTCTGTAAAAGATCAAAATTTCGAATTTAATTTAATATCTTTCAAGCAAAAATTTACTTCCTTAAAAATTGAACTAAAATTTTTTTTTCAATTTAAATTTTTCTTTAACTAATTGAAAGTTGTATTAAATTTTATTACTTTTTATTTATTATTATTTTAGTTAAATTTTGATTTTGTTTTTAATTTATGGAAAAGTTATTAAACTTTTAAGATTTTGTAAGATTTTGCTCTGTCAAAACGTAAAATTTTGAACTCTTATTTCTTCTGCTTCGGCAAAAAGTTCAATTTTTAATATTTAATTCTTTAAAAAAATGAATTTAATATTTCATTTGATTTTTTATTTCGGTGTAACTTATTTAAATTTATATTAAAGTGTATATAATTTATTTTATTTATTATTTTGTAGTTAAATTTTTATTTTGGCTTAAATTTATGAAAAAGTTATTAAATTTTTCCGATTTAGTATCTACGGCTTCTTGTTTTGATTATTCAAGTTTTCAATATATTAATTATAAAGTAGAACTTAAGTCAGAATTTGTATATAAATAAAATTTTGTTGAAATAAAGCAGCGTTTTTTTATTTAATTATATTTATTTTTTTTTATTTCTATAACTAAACATTTTTTTTAATTGTAAAGTACTCATGACTACGTTAAAAAGTTAAGTTAAAAAGTTTAGCTAACTTGAAGTTTTATTTCGAGCTTAAAAAACACTCAATTAAATTGAATTGTAAGCCCCCCCAAAAAAAAATTGGTAAGTTAGTTGCCTTGATGTAGCGCATCTTGGCCAATTATTTCAGCGACTATGTTTAATTGAACTATCAGAAAACTTTTGCAACAAACTGTTGTTGGCTGGCTGGGTGGGTGGCAACTTTTCGAGCAATTCGAATTGAATTAAGTTGTAAACTGTCTGTCTGTCTGTCTGTCAACTGCATTTGTCTGTTGTTGCCGCTTGTTTGTTGCACAAAAGTCTAAATGTAATTACGAGTGTCATTGGAGGACGGATATGCCGGCAAACAATGCTGCAGGTGACGCCCGAAAGTATGCAGTGCTTTATTTTTAGTAGGGTGATAAGAACTCACACATTTATGATTAATTTATTTGCGCATGTATAAACAATTATTTGAAGCATAAAAATTAAATAATAAATGACAATTTGGTTTTAAGCAAGTTGACCGCATTTATTGCAAATTATTATTATTAATTTTAATTGCATTTGTTTTTTTTATAAGGTTAAAATCAATTAAAGCCAGCTAAATAGACTGGCCTGGGGGGACGACATGCAGCTGGCAGTGTTGTAAAGCAATAAAAAGTAAGTTTGACAGCTAATAATAATATAAAAATAAAGCAAAAAAATAAAATAAATATATAAATTAAATTGTGAATGAGTTGAGGTTATGTAAGACTTTTATTATGTGTTATAATAGGCATATTTTTTGGTATATAAGAGGCTTAGGGCAACACTAGCTAGTATTTATTACTGTTGACACAGAGAGAGCGAAGAGAGAGCAAGAGAGTGTGAAGAGAGAGAAAAGTAGCATGTGACAGTGTTGCATAGTTATTAAAGAAAGTGCTATTATCAGTAATTGTTAGGTGTAACATTTATTTGTGATATGTCGAAAGATTTAATTGCACTAAGAGACTTATGAGATAGTAAAGTATTTTCCGTTTTTAGTTCAAGTAGAAGGATACATAACATAGACAATATACAAAATACATAAACACATTCATAGGACACATATATGTACTGTCTGTATGTATGTATGTATGTTTGTATGCATGTGGTTTGTATATAAATTGTTATCATAATATATATGTTTATATAGGACATACGCATACGTCGTTATTGTTCCGCCTGGCGCTCTAAAACGGATATTTACCAAGTTCTTTACCTGCTGTGCCCATATTCAGTATACTAATTTCGCCAAAATAGGAACCTGCCTTTAGAGAAGCCATCACCGTTTTTCCATTATCGGCAACAACCTGCAGTCGTCCACGATTTACAATGTACATCTCTTTGCCCACCTCGCCTGTGGTTAAGGATTTTGGTTAATCCCCAATGATTTGCGTGTTGTGCATAAAGGGCGATTGAAAGATACTTAAGCACCCTGTTTTGTGGTTAGTTTAGGGAGTTGGTTACTTACCCTTGCGACATATGTAATCGCCTGGTGAGAAGAGCACGGGCCGCAAACGCAAAACCAATTCACAAAGGAAACCAGCTTCAGTATTTTGAAATATTTCAACCCGCTTAAGTGTATCTAAATGGACGTTAATTGCTATTTCAGCCTGTAAATAATGTTTTACGATTGCAAATGAATAGTTGTTCAGCCAAAGGGGGAGTCGTATGCCAGATATTTACCTTTAATTTATCAGGAAGACAGGACACAGCACGCTCCTCGTCGGAGCATTTTTGCGTTAGCCACAGGTAATCGAACCATTTGATGACCTTCACCTGCAGATGGTTGGGCACACGCCGCATGCGCATATAGGTCTTGACACCGTCCAATTTGGCTAGAGGGTTAGAAATAGATTTATGGTTTAATATTTATAGCCCAGGTTATGTTGTATATATGTACGAATTTATGCAACATTAGCATAGAAATGAGTTTTCGCATAAAGATGAAGCATTTGTTTTTGCTTTTAGCCCACTTCAAATGGGTTTATCTTGGCCATTTATTTCTGTCGTTGACAATCTTATCTTTTGCAGTAAGTGACCACTGACGCCAACAAAAACAACATCAACTTGGCTTAAATGAACAATAGTTTATGTTAATGTTCAGTAGCTTTTAATTAGGCAACTATTTG
>JBAMAX010002377.1:0-61870 GCA_037043745.1 Chymomyza amoena | reverse complement strand
CTTACATTTGTGCTACGATTTGTGGTGCCAAAACGAAGCTAAGCCATTTATCGATAAACTTGTTTTATCGTAGAGTAATTTTTAAGGTATTTTTTTAGTATTTTTTTTTAAATCGAAAAACTTCTCTTATGATTAGAGTTGGGCTTCAATTTGTGTTACCATTTGGTGTGCCAACGATAAACTTGTCTTATGGTATAGTATTTTTTAAGGTTTTTTTTTTTAGTATTTATTTATTTTTAATGGAAAAACTTCTTTCATGATAGAGACTTTTTTTAGCGTTTTGGCCAGTGTAGGTTCTGAGGCAAAATTTTATTTTATTTTTAGCTTAACCATGAATGCTAATTTCATTTCCGTTTTCAATTTGTCAAAATATGGTTAACAAAATCCTTTAATTGTCATTTCCACTGTAAATAAACCCAATTTTTTTCAAATACGCAGTCAAAGTCACTTTAAGTCCGACAAATATTATTTATTTTTTTACATAAGCGCCCGCATAATTATATATAAACAAATTGTTGGCATTTTTTGTTAACACCTTTAATCAACTGTGCTCATTTTTTCTGGCCATATCTTTTTTTAGTTTTTATGTGACTTGAATTTTAATGCTGTAATTAATATGCAAAACTAATTTGTATGCTAAATATGCCAATAATACTTGATTATTTATTTAAAGAACAACAAAAAAATGGCAGCCATTTTTTATTTGTTTCAATTTATTGTATTTATTTTAAATTTTTTACACGCTCATGACAAATAAATGGCGTATGTGCAAGTGTGAGTTAAATATATATTACATATTTGTCTGTCTGTCCCACTCTCTCGCCGCCATTGTAGTATGTATAACGGTGTGCACTTAGCCATAACGGTAGCCCGTGTCAAAAATGTCTTTGAACTTGTCTGACATGTCGAAAAAAACAATTTTTATGTGCAAATTTTTTTACCAACTTTTTTTTGCACAACAAATTTTGGCTTACAGATCTCTTGGGCCGATAAGTTTGGCTACAAAAACTTGTCTCTAAGTTAACTTTTAGACATGACTCAGTCTGACCCAGAATTTAAAATAGCCGTAAAATTTAATTTCAGTTTATTTTTTTTTGCAAATTGCTTGCCACAATTTTTACAAACCTGCCAAGAAATGCGCAAAAACTTTGCCACAATTATTTCTAGCTATTTTTTTATTTTTTTACAGCCATTTTTAATTAAAACTTAAAAAAAAACGCCGCATAAAGTTTATTTTTCCGCAAATAAAAATATAATAAAAATATTCGCACTTTAAGTTCAACAAGTTAAAAGCGCCACAAACAACAAATCATAAAAAAATAAATTGTGCAACTTTTTGCAAAGTCAAGATCTCTGAGCTTGAACTTTTTGGGCCAAGTTATGTGGCCCCCACCCTGTATATAAAAAAAGGGCTAAAAAGCCAACAAAGATGTAAACAAGCTTTTCGTTTAAGCTGTAAAATTTCATTTCATTTCTCCTTACAGCATTAAATTTTCACTTGTTTTTTGTTTATTGTTTCACTTTGTTGCAAGCAGTTTTGTGGCGCCCCTCGGGGCGTAAAATGCAATTGAAAGCTGCTAAAAACACTTTAACGTAATTAACATGTATGCTTTAATAATATTAGTGTGTATTATGTGCATATTATATAAAGAAATACAATTTCCCAAGAATGGAAATGGTTTTTAGTGCGCAAAACTGGAAACACTGTAACTTATTACCAATTTGGGGTTCCACTTAAATTTAGCTCTAAAGGTGCTCAAGTTTTAATATTTGAAGAATTCTTTTAATTTCCCCAAGATTCGTGTCGAATAAGCAAAATTTATGTAAAACTAGCATGTTTGTCGTCGTCCCCGTCATCATTTATATTTCTATTAACTATGACCGCCAGATGGCGCCAGCAGCTTATTTATGAGCTTTAACAACTTTTTTTCAATAAATATTTTTGCATTCATCTTCTCTAAATATTTCCATTATATTTGCTTTTTATTAATCTATTGATTTATATTATTATTATTTTTTAATTAAGTGTGACCGCTAGATGGCGCAAGCAACTTGCTGATTATATGTTTTTGAAAATTTGTTTCTTTAAATAGTTTTGCATTCATATTCATCTTATAATTTGTTTCCATTAGCTATTTATTATTTCTCGTCATCATATATATTATAATTATTTTTATATTAAGTCTAGTCGCCAGATGGCGCAAGCAAGTTGCTGTTTATTTATGTGCTTTTAAAAATCGTATTCTTTAAATATATTTGAATACATTTTTTCTTTAAATATTAAGTTTACTTTAGCTATTTAGTAATGCACGTCATCATTTATTTTATGATTATTTTTATATTCAGTCTGGCCGCTAGATGGCACAAGCTAGTTGTTGCTTATGTGTTTTAAAATTTTGTTTCAATAAACATTTTTGCACTCTTCTTCTCAAAGTATAAGGTTTCCTTTATCTATTTATTATGCTCCGTCATCATTTATTTTCTTTATTAAGTCTGGCCACTAGTTGGAGCAAGCAAGTTGCTTCTTTAAAAAATGTGATTCTTTTAACATTTCTGCATGCATCTTCTCTAAATATTCGATTTTTGCATTTTTTTTTCCAGGTCTGCCATTGGCAAGGGTAAGTCCACCTTTTTTTTTAAAGTAGATTTAGAGCAGATTGCTTAGCATATTGATCATGTAGAAAATAATTTTTCTTGATATAAAATATTTATCTTTACATTTTGAAGAATTGGTATTAATGATCAAATATGTACGGAAAAATATCGAAACTATTTATGTTTTATGAAAATAATAAAGCAATTTGTCTCTTAACGCTTTCGAGATCTTTTTTAACGTATTTTAATTTACATATCATATTTTCAATACTACTCTCCGAAAAATCTAATTTGGTTGGGTTACAAAAATATGCATGTAAGAATTTCTGACATAAATATAGAACAAATCGAAACTATTTAGTTTCATACAAAAAATTATGCAAATTTTTGTTCACTTTTTCGTTATCTCATCCGGCGCATACTGAAAAATGATCTCAAGGTCAAGCCTTACAAAAGGCACATGATCTCACACCGAAGCAGCAACAAGTCAGACTTGAGAGAGCGAAGGAGTTGCTTCGCTTGGCCGAAAGCGGTCAATTGCCGAACATTGTGTTTTCTGACGAGAAAATTTTTACAATTGAGCAATTCGTAAACTCTCAAAACGATAGGGTTTACTTGAGGGACCGTTCATACGAGAATTTGCGTCATCGATTGGCCACCAGGAGGCAGCACCCGCCACAGATAATGGTTTGGGCCGCTGTAACCGCAGATGGGCGCTCTCCAATTGTTTTCATCGAGCCTGGCGTCAAGGTTAATGCACAATATTATCGGGAAAGTTTTCTGGAGGTTGCTTTGAAGCATTGAACATTTCGGTGGCAGACCATGGACGTTTCAACAGGACTCGGCACCGTCTCACAAAGCTCGAGTGAACCAAGAATGGCTGAAAAACAACGTTCCGAACTTCATAACGTCCACACAATGGCTCTCGAATTCACCAGACGCGAATCCGATGGAATATTCTCTTTGGGCCATTTTGGAGAGCAAGGTCCGAACTAAAAGATACAACAGTCTCGAGGCGCTGAAAAAAGCCATTGTCCACGAGTGGGCCAAAATACCTGCAAGTCACATTCGGGCAGCTTGCGATTCATTTTTGGACCGTCTCAAGGCCATAGTGAAGGCAAAAGGTGGCCATATTGAGTGAAAGTAAATTGTTTCTAAATTTCGTATTATTTTTACACATTTTGTACCTTGAATTGAGTAAAGGTAATTTTCCAAAATGAATTTATGGCCTTTTTAATTGGTTACACTTCGAGTGCTGGACCCTGTATTTTTACCATCCAAACTACCAAAACATCGAAAAAATTATGTTGGTTGGGTTTTAAAAACATTAATGTAAGAGGTTCTGACGCAAACGTAGAAAAAATCGAAACTATTTATGTTTGATGAAAAAAATTAATATATTTTTTATTAGCGTTCTTAAGAGATTTTTTAGTTTGTTATTTCTATATTTCATTTTTAAAATTACTCCCATCGAAAAAATGAATTTTGTTGGTTTTTCAAACACATTATTGACGCAAAATGGAGCCAGCAAATTATAGAATATTTGTTCTCAGATGGTGCAAGCGAATTGTTGACGCTAGATGGCGCTAAAATTGATTGCATAGTTTTTAAAGATAGCGCTAGTAAATTGTTGCCGCTAGATGGCGCCAGCAGTTTATGTAATATTTGTTTCATTAAATTTTATTTAAAGTTGATTGCAAATAAATTGAACACAAACTAAATTTTAAAATCATAAAATTTATATTTTATATTGTACAACAAAACAATAAATAAGGGCTGCTGGTACATTAGTGAAGCGATCAGGCGTTTTCTTCAAATGCTTTTATGGAAAATAAATTGGAGTAAAATAAAAAAAACAATTCCTAAAACAGGAGCTAGTATTAATAATAAAATTATGCTCATCGTGATGAGGAAAGTCGTAAGTCACTAGACTTTGTTTTAATCCGAATTTCGGTAATATAGCTATTTCAATTCCAATCAACATTTTTCCGAAATTCAGCTTTACTTTATATTCTTTCTAATTTTATTACCTCTAACAAACCAATGAAATATGAATTTTTATCTTTCTGCTATTTTATGCAATTCGAAAGAAGTTCATTGAATTCGAACTAGAGAAAATTTCTTAGAATATAATATATAAGGAGTTCGTTCGGAAAGATAGCTCAAGTAAATTCTTGTCGCAAGATGGAACCAGTCATTTATTGATTATTTATGCTCAGATGGGGCAAGTAAATTGTCTTCGCTAGATGGCGCCAGCAGTATATGCAATATTTATTTCTTTATATTTTGTTTAAAAGAGATTGTATATAAATTTAACAACATTTTAATTTTACAAAAGCTAATATATTTAGACAAACTATAAATAAAGGCTGTGATTCGTGAGTGAAACAATCACGCAACGATTTGTTTTTTTGAAGAAAAGATTTGAGTCAAATTAATAGGAATTTAAGAACAAGTATAGCAATTTTTCTTGTCGATGTCATAAGCTATTATTTTAGCCAAGTTTTATATTACATTGACCCTTCAGAGTTTGACGTTGGACATCGATATGTAGAACTTGGTGGGCTTAACAAAAAATGTACAGAACAAACAAAAAAGAAGCAGCACTGAAATCTTAAAACAGGAGCTAGCATCAAATAAAAATGATGCTCAACGTGGTAAGGAAAGTAATTATGTTCTAATTGAAATTTCGGTAATCAACCCAGTTTCAATTTCTTTCTACTTTTTTTTCCGATATTAATCCTTATTTTATATTATTTCTTATTTTATTACCTCCAATAAACCAATGAAATGGAAATATTTTCTCTTTTCGGTATTTTTTGCAATTCAAAAGAAATCGATTCAATTCGAGCTTGAGAAAATTTCTTGGAATATATCAAGACAATTTTTTTTTTAAAGAAATGCATTAATAAACATTTTTCGTCATAAATTTTATATTTCTCCAAATTATTTTAGCTCCAAAAAACGAATGAAATGTAAATTTTTTTGTTTCTGCTGTTTTTTTAACAATTCGAAAGTTCATTCAATTCGAACTTGAGAAAATTTGTTAGAATATATCAATACTATTATACAGAGTGTCTTTTTAGAAGTTCACAACTTTTTTATCACATTTAACTGCGGATATTGGCTCTTTGTTGTGCATGGTATTATGGATAGACTAACACCAGAGCAACGCTTTGAAATTGTTTATATTTTATATCAAAATAATGGTTCCGTTCGTCAGAGTTTTCGGAGTTAAAAATTTTGTTTGCCGATGAAATGAAATGGTTAAATACGTAAAAAAATTATTTTTCGTCACAAATTTGTGTATTGGTGTTAAAGTAAAAAATGGAGAAGCAACTATCTCAAACACCAACAAAATTTATTACCAAATTTTCAAAACAAATCAAATTTCCCAAGTATGTATTTGCATATTAGAATTTTTCCATGTAATTTTACTTGTGCTCAAGATTTCAAAACCAAAATTTAAATAACAATACCCCATCGTTATGTAACTAATTTCCTTTGTCAACGTTTTGGGCCCACTCATCATAGAGTATTTGTTAACTAAATTAACCTGCTTAACAACTCTAGCCGACCATGGCTTGGTTTTTCTTTGAATCTAACACATGAGTACTTATTATTCATAGATATATATAGAGATATTTACCATATATATGGTTATATACCAGCTTATATACTCAAATGCATTCAAATGATGCAACTAAGTGGAAACTCGTTTATTATAAACATAACCATTCACATTCAGTTGATTTGTGGGAAAAATCTTATAGACGTAACGAATGGCATTAGAGAGCTCCAAGGTTATGCAGCTTGGGAGCTGCGGCAACTTGGGAGCTGCTGCTGCAGTCGAACCGCATCCAAAGTTGGACTTGGACAGTTTGCAGCGGGTTTGTTTGTTCGAAGGTGAGCCAGTTTTTGTTTTTCTATCTCTTGGTCAGCAGTTTTGAAATAATTTTCATGGAAATGCTGTACCAGTATTTAGCATGATTATCTCAGATAATAAGTTTTTCTATGACCGAACCCAGATGTGGGCGTAGTAAAAAAAATACTCTTTTTGTAAGTGAACGCGCTGACCTTGCTGTTAAATGGATACAAAAAAATTATGTACTCATAATTGGAATATAATTAAATAGGATGCCAAAAGTTCAATCTACTCTTGGATTGTTGTAAATCATTTGCATTTTTAAGTGAGTTTTTTTTTTGATGAGTAATATAAATTGTAAATGACTTCTGGTCAAGTGGCAAAAAATGATTTGATGGGGCAGTTCCGGTTTTCATGCTTCATGAAATTTAGTTGCTAGTTATTTGAATCATAAAAATTGTAATTTAACTGTTAGATGAACTGGAAGCTAAGTAACTGTAACTTAACAGCTGGAATTTTGCATTTTATGAGTCATTGAAGTAATTAAATTTTGCTCTTATCTTAGATAAGTTATTCTCTGAACTAGTGAGCTAAGCTGTATGTGAAGAATAAAAACTGGTATTTAATTAGAGTGCTTAAGATCTTTGAATATTCAAGCGAGATTAAGAATGACTTCAATTAAGCAGAAAAACATTAACGAGTCAAGAATGTGCTTAAAATCAATCTTTTCCAGAAGTTTATGTTTTTCAAGCTTTCTCTTAAGTATAAAGATCCTCAAGTATTTTCAATGCAGTTGACTATTTTCTAGCAGAAGATCATGGAATATATCATGGGATTTTGTTATGTGTTTTTAGAATGTTTTTATTATTATTATAAGATTACAATTACATTTTTAATCTCGCCAGGGAATCAGGGTATAGCGCTGGCTATTAAGGCATTTTGCTTTTGATTTTAGAAATTAATGTATTCTCCTGGAAGAAAATCGATTTTAAAGACTATATGTTTCCAATCATATTTTACAACGGCTCTCTAGTTCTTGTAGGACTCAAAACTTATATAAATAATCTTATTTGTGTGAGATTTGCATTTGATACTAAAGCAAAAATGACTCTCTTTCGAATAACATATTTTTTCAAAAACCCAAAAAAAATTCGTTTACCTAGGCTCAAAAACAAAATTGACCCAAATTTAATTAATTTGAAATGCGCCTTTTGAGGATAATTTGAAATAGCCGAGTCTGAGATATTCTTGAATTAACAAAAAAATGCCCAAAGATATTGATCTGAAGATCAGAATCAACTCTGTTTTAACCCCAATGTGAGAACGTTTTGCTTAAGGCTTGTCGAATGAAGGCCAATAAATATGAAAAGTTTTTATGAAATTTTGGTAATTTTAATAATTTTTCGAAATTATTTTAACCCAATTGTATATTTTGAGACTTTTTCAAACTTTTTAAAGTAAAACCGTTCAGGAACCGCCGCAACAAATGGGAATAGAAAAAAATTTCATATTCGAACAAATCGAAGACCTAATCGACTAAATAGATTTTGGCACCAAACTGGGCAGGTGCAATTTAGATGTGATATTTTAAATATTGAATATTCATTATCGACAACGATATTTTGTTTCCCGATGTAATGTCAAATGGATACTGAAATTTCTTTAATATCGGAATCGAGCCAAACTGTTATTTTCTTTAAAAGCGATTTTTTACAAATTTAATGATCACATAATTATAATATATAATTATATATAATTTAATTTTTTCACCCAGCCTGAAGGCCTATATTGCTCTGGCTTTTTAATACTTTTTGATCCGTAGAATTAATTCTAAGCAACAATATTTAATAAATAAATGTTATGTTAATATATATCTATAAGAATACACATAAAAAAATGTGTTTATCAAATATAAACTGAGATTTATATCTTCCGGCAGACTTATCAGTTATTGTTCGATATAAAAACTCGTCTGACTTTCTGCGGGATTTGCTTTGAACAAATTCTGAAAACTTCGAAATCGAATTATTTTGCAGGTATCGAATCGAATCGCTATCATGGTTTTTTGAATACTCAAAATTTTATTCTCAGATTTGGGAGTTTTTTTCTCGAAATAACAAATTATACTGAAAATATTTAATCAAGAAAGTTGGATTTCTGTTTTTTTTGTGAATATGAGAGAAGTTTAGTTTTAGTATCGAAAATAAAGCTTAGCAGGTAGTACCAAAAATTTTTTTTATAAACGTTTTCTTACAGTAGGCAAAAAAATTGGTATTTGTTTAAAAAATCGAAAAAAATAAAAATCAGTAGCTATTCATTATGAACACTGTTGGAAAAATAATGCCGAATAAATTTGAATATTTTTTTGGGGTAACCATACTTTTGGCCTCTACTGTATATTCTTCGCAATTTCGATATTAGAAAGGTATAGTTATATATAAAATATAGTTTTTAAGACAGAGTATTTTAGATAACCAATGTTTGCAGATATGACACAATGAAGAAATTTTTTAAAATACAATTTTTAATATTTAAAATATTTTTTTAAAGTATCCCAATTCTACAATCGAATATTTAAATTGCTTTGTAACGCATTCAGAGAAATTTTTTTATAGAATTTCGAATTCTCAAAGTTTCGTTTTCTTGGCTGATTTTTATTTTTGCTTTATAACGTATTTGGAGACATTTTTTGATCGAATTTATAATTCTCAAAATTAAAATTTTGACTGATTGTCATGCTGCTTCATTTAGAGATTTTTTGACCGTATTTTGAATTCTTAGTTTCAATTTTTCGGCTTATTTTTATTCTTGCTTTTAACCCATTTAGAGACATTTTTTGACCGAATTTCGAATTCTTAAAGTTTCGATTTTTTGGCTGATTTTTATTCTTGCTTTATAACGTGTTTAGAGAGACTTTTTGACGGAACTTCGACTTCTTAAAGTTTAAATTTTTTTTTTATTCTTGCTTTTAACCCATTTAGGGAGATAATTTGACCGAAATTCCAATTCGCAAAGTTTATATTTATTGGCTAATTTTTATTCGTGCTTTATAACGTATTTAGAGAGATTTTTTGGCCGAATATGGAATTCTCAAACTTTCGATGTTTTGGGTGATTTTTATTCCTGCTTTTTAACCCATTTAGAAATATTTTTTGACCGAATTTCGAATTCTCAAAGTTTAGGTTTGTTGGCTAATTTTTATTCCTGCTTTATAACGTATTTACAACAATTTTTTGAACGAATTTGGACATTCTCAAATTTTAGATATTTTTGGTAAGATTATCATTTCAAAATTTTTTTTAATATTTGATTTATTTTAAAACAAAATATATGTATACTGAGTATAGCTTAAGTTCTAGCTTTTTAACTGAAGGGTTAATTTCCTCTAAATCCGAAGCGTAGAGCCAAGAAATCTTAAAAATGATTAAAAAAATTTCGGGATAAAAATTGAAAAACCCTAAAGCTGTAATTTTAAACTACTTATTAAAAGTAAAACTATGAAAATAAATTGTTAATTAGGAGTACTTATTTTAAGTAAGCCTCAAGAAGATTAACATTTATGGATTATTTCATAATTCTAAGTTTTGTCTGTAGATCGATTATATAAAAACAAAATTTCATATTTCCATTAACTTAAATAGTTTAACTTTTATTAACGATCAACAGTTAAATAGGTTGTCAGATAAAGCAGTGTTGCCAAATCAAAGTCGTGAGCCTCTATAAAAATACGCTATATAATTTAAAAAATGTTTTCCATCACTATTATATTTATGCTCTAAAGGTGTTTACTGGAACAGCTCCTTTTGCATATTTTTTCATAGCTCGTTAAAATGAAATCAATGAACTGCAATTTTGAAATGCCATGAATTTTATAAATATTATTACATGGATATATTTTTAAAAAAAAGATCAACGGAGTAGAATTTTTATATAGCTATATGCTAAAATTGTCACGCTCATTATGTAAAGTGAACTATGAAAAAAGCGCTTAAATAATTATTATAATTAAACTGATTAAGCTGATTAAGGCTTGAAGCTTGCTGACATTATCTGTAGAAATTTTGTTCAATAAATTTATGAAATATGATGCACAAAACTGTCAACAAGAGCAAGTGAGGCCAACAAAAAAAGGGCTAAGATTGAGTGAAATAAAATTAAATTATTAGTGGGCGGAGAGGCTGCCGGGGGGAGAGGTTGCCAGGTAATGCCAGGAAAAACTTTCAAATCACTTTTACCTTTGTAATTTATCATAAATGACAAAAACTGACCAAGTTGAGCTTGGGGTCTTTTTTCCTAACCATTTGCTGTTGTAATTAAAAGGTGTGTCGGGGTTGGGGTTGAGGTTGGTGTCGCCACGGCGGCACTGTGGGGGGGGTTAAGTATTTTGCTCGGAAGGTCGGTCTAATTTAAGGCGACAAATATGTGTAGCATGCCACAAGGCGGCGCACACAGCCGTTAAGTGCACGCAGCGAACGTTTAACCTTTTGTATGCTGCCATGTCGTGCTCTGCTCCGCTCTGCTCTCTCTCTGCTCTCTGGGAGAGCGTGGGGTTCAAAGGTGACCCCTCGGGGTTAGGTGAGAGAGCCTGGGCAAACACATAATTGAAGTCATAAATAACGAATTATGTTGTGAAACTTTGAGCCGAAAGCCAAGCAAAAGGCGCAACAACAACAACTAACAGTGAACTTTTTTGCTTTTGCTTTAGCTCTTCTTCCTCATTTTACTTTGCTTTTTTTCTTTTTCATTTGCCGTTTCACACTTTCGCATAATTATGACGTGACTTTGGTGTTGCTTTTGCTTTGCTTTTGTTGCTTCTGGGTGCGGCTAGCACGCTCCTGCCTTGCTTACGTCACATCCACCGCCTTGGACCAAAGCTAATTATGCAAACGCTTGGAAATAGCGCCACCTGTGTGTGTGTGTGTGTGTGTGAGCAGAGGCTCAAGATTTATTATGATGGAACAAGTTTGTGTGAGTTTTGTGGCCAGTTTACGACGACATTGCGCGACACCCGCCCACCGCCCTCCACCCATTGCAGCGCACCCGCTTCTTGCTCATCCGTTTAGTGCAGCAAGTTCAGGCAGAGGCGCCTCATTAAAGTTGTAGCCAGGACATGGACATGGGGACAGACTTGGCTGGTCTGGTTGTTTGGAAGTCAGCTTGACTGGGTCTTCGTTTGGTCTAATTAAAAGCGCTGCGCTTGGGGCAGTTTTGATAAATGTTATGATTTGTTTACTTGTTGTGGCCTGGGTGTGAGTATGTAAGGTTGGCTTATTTATGTTTTTTGATACACTTTATTTTGGGCAGGGTAGCAACAATTTGTGGTGAAGTTTGGCATGCATTGCTTAATATATGGATTAAGTAAGTAAAATAAAAAGTAATGTTAGAAGGCGGTTTAGTTTCGAAAATCAAGCGAAGGAATTGACTTTAATTCAGATTTTCAAGAGATATAGTTTCTTTTAGCTCTAACAAAAGTAATTAAGAAAATGGTATCAATATTGATTTCAATTTGAATGTAGCTGACTTAAAGTCAGATTTTCAATAGATCTGAGCGTCTTTGCAACTCGAATCAAACGTAATTTCGAATTGGTTACAATATTGATTTCAATTTGGCCTATTTTTATAAAAAAATTTCGATTTCGAAATTAATTATTTTCGCAGATTTTCAAGAGATTTAGCGTCATTAACTCTAATAAAAGTAATTTCGAATAAGGTAGAATATTGAATTCAATTTGCCATTTTTTATAAAAAAATTTCGATTTCGAAATTAATTGTTTTTTAATTTTAGCACATAAAACATGGAAATAAATTTTACATTATTGGATTTAAATCTCTAAGCGTTGAATAATAATAATATTCAATTCTATTGAACTCTGCCATGATTTTTCAATTTAAAACATAATATATCGTGAATAAAGCTATAAAAGGATTTGAATCCTTTTTATGGTATATTAGTTCTAGCGGTGGATCCGCGGTAGATTTTAAGTCCGTATTAGAAGCGTTATGATATACATATGCTTCGAAGTAAAAACACTTTTATGACCAAATTCCAGATCTGCACCTGATAGGTTCGTACTAATTTTAATTTAAAAAAAAATTTTTTTCGACTTTTATGGAATAAAATACTAGCTTTTTGTTGTTTATATCAGAGATGTAATCATTTAATATGAATTCCAACTAGCCTATATTTATCAAGGATTTTACTTTTAAGATCGAATATATATATATCGAATTTTATGGACTAACTAAATTTAGCCTTCGTCCTAGCATTGATTTTTTCGAATAGTTTTAATTTCGAATTAAAGTTATTTTTCGAGTTTTATGCATTACAATTTTTTTATGAGTTAAATGGAGTAAAAGAAAGGAATTTGTTTTAAAAGATTTTGTAATTCGAATTTAATTAGTTAGCGAATTTCTTTTCGACCTTTAAGATATAAAAAATACAAAATTTTCGAATTTTATTTTTTTAAACATATTTTTTCTAACTATATTTTCGGAACGAAATATAAATGACATGTATCTTGTATTCGATCTAATTATTATATGTAATTTGGTAAATTTTTAAATTCGAAAACAATTATTTTTCGAATTTTGTGGAATGCAATCGAATTTTTTTTTAGTATGTAGTGATTTATTTCTTCTTTTAATATTTGATTATAACATTACGTTTTAAATTTGAATTTTATTTTTTCAAATATAATTTTTTCTAACTTTATTTTCGGAATAAATTTTAAATAGCTTTTATCTTGTATACGATCAAGATATGTAATTTGAAAATTTTTAAAATCGATATCAACCCTTTTTCGAATTTTGTGGAATTTAAAAATTTTAGTTGCCTTTAAAAGATTTTTAATTTCGAATTAAATAATTTTTTCAATTTTATTGTTTCGAAACAAAAATGTAAGCTGCTTCAGTCTTATTGGATCTATTCGAGTTATTAAATTTCAAAGTTTTTAATTTCGAAATCAATTACTTTTCGAATTTTGTCGAATGAAAATATTGTAGTTGCTTTTAAAAGATTTTTAATTTTGAATTAAATTGTTTTTGCAATTTTATTTCCTTGAACTTAATTTTTTTCGTATAAAAACTTAATCTGCTTCTATATCATATTAGATATATCTCATATTTTTATTTTAAAAATCTATTACTTTGCGAAATTTTTGGATTAAAACAACTTTTGTTAATTTTTTATTACATATTACATTTATAGAAATACATTCTATAATTTTTTGTCAAATGAAATTTAAATTTCTTCTATCGTATATTGGATCTATTTGAGACTTTTAAGTCCGACGATTTTTATTTTCGAAATCAATTATTTTTCGAATTTTGTGGAATGCAAAAATTTTGCTTGCATTTAAAAGACTTTTTATTTCTAATTTAATTATTTTTTCAAAGTTATTTTTTCGATCCATATTTTTTCGAATAAGATTTAAATTGCTTCTATCTTATATTGCATCTATCGAAGACTTTTAGTATCGAAATCATTGGTTTTTCGAATTTATGGAACACAAATATTATTTTTATTATCAGAAGTGGAATTTTCAATTATTTTCAGGACTTTAAATATGCGCAGTCAGCCTAAAGGCCTTTGTTGCTCTGCCTAGAAGCCATTTATAATTTGTAATTAATTTATGCCTTAAATAATAATATGAAAGTAGTTAATTATTGGATGTCAATCAAAATGTGAAAGCAAACTCAAAAATTGGTATTTCAATTTATTTTTGTTATATAAACATAAACTATATTTATGAAGATTTTAATAACAAATATAGAAATTTTAGGAATCAATAAAATTTTATTTTTAAATAAAATATTTGGGAATATTATTCGATAAATAAATTTGAATTGATCTAGGTACGAGGTGTGTTCAAAAAGTAAGGTGACTTAAGCAATTTCGCGGGCAACATATTTTCGATTATCGATTTTTTTTATTTTGTTGTGTGTGTACCACACTCTTCCCGAACATCTTTACCAAATTTCAAGTGAATGGCATTTTTTGTTTGGCTGTGAGATGCGTAAAGGGTATAAGTGTTTTGCTATATTATAATGCAAGCTAGGAAATCCCAAAATTTTTGAAAATTTTCGACTACACAAAGCTGATTTAATTTTAATTTATTTAAACCTAGTTCGCGTGTTTGAACCTCCGATTTTTTTGGTTACAAAAAGCATTATCCTTAAAAAAGAAAATATTGAACTTGTAAATATTTTCAAATGTTTTGAACTTAAAAAGGTTTCTCTTTAATTGCCTTAGAATTCGTTTTAAACTGTTTTTATAAATCAGCTATGCATATAGGAAAATAAAGCTTTTAAAGGAACGTTTCTGGCTCCTAAAATTTAGAAAAAAGAAATTAAATTAAAAAAATATATTAAAAAGCTAAAAAACGGAACAGAACTGATAGTTCGGAAAAATAATTAAGAAATTATATAATTTTTATAATAATTTTCTAAATCTTCGCGTAAATTTAAACCAATCGGCTTCCTATCCAGTGATGAGTCGGATAGGAAGTGCCTCAGGCTATAGAGCATTTCAAAATGGTTGCCACAAACTTGGTCTTCCGGTTTCTTTAACAGATCGTAGTTTTGTTTAGTTGATGTGACAGCTTTTGAAATTGAAAACCTGCCGCCAGGACACAGGTCATGCAGTATAACAGGAAATAATAGGAGAAAGCACACACACACACACATAGAGAGAGACACACAGGATACACAGACACAATGAGATAGAGCTGATTCAGTTGAGTCAGCGAACTTTTATGCAGCATGCAAATTATTTTTAATTAATGTCAGTGCATAGTATGTTTACATCCTTTGCATCCTTTTTATAAGCAACTCTTTCAGTTCAATGTCAATAAAGTTGCATTAAATTGCAATTATGTTGTTTTTAATGATGGTAGCTCACCTGGATATACACATATCCTCACTCCTGCGTCCTCTCTCCCTCTCTCTCTCTCTATATATAGTATTTCATTTCATTGGAAAATGTGCAAATAACAAAAACAAAATGGACAAAGTGAAAACACTTTGGGGGCGCAACGTTATAAAACAAAATGGCGTGCCGGCAGTTCGTCAGGCGTTTAAATACCAACGCCAACGGATATGACTATGTTTATTTGTGCTTATATACTATACTATATACATATATATATGTACATGTGGCTGCCACATGTTAATACAATGCCGGTTTGAGCTCAATTTTATAAACTTTTCAATATGTGTTTTTAATTAAAGTTTACATTGCACGCGGCCACTATGTCATCTGCACTTATCCAATATGAGCACCCAAAAAGGATGCACAGCACATCACACAGGACACCATTGCAAAATGTCGGCATATCTGCGTAAATCGCCTACAAACCACCAAGCAGGCCAGCTAAGGGCATTAATAATGGAGCATTTTACTGAAAATATATTGAGTACATATATGTACAGGACTTACGAAACACATATGTACAACGTATGTATATAATAAGTGTATACAAGTGTATACACATATATTGAGTCGTTGTGGTTTAACAATTTGATTGATATTTAAGTGGCGAGATGCAGTTGTTGCCATAAGATTAATGGCCAAGTGTATGCTGGCTTAAATGCTCGGAAGAGGCCAGATATTTAAGGCAGTTCGGTATCTACGGCAGGAAATTATAGTTGAACTTACTCGGAAGCTACTTCTAAAAAAAAGGCGGCCAGTAGTGGCTTAAGCGGTTTTATCAAAAATTAAGGTATTTTCAATGTTCTTAAAGCTCGTCCTCAGAAAAACTTTGGGAAAAAATGCTGTCCAATATTAAAATGTAATTAATCGTAATTTCGTTAAAGCTCAAGAAGCACATACGAAAAGAGGATTAAATTAATTTTATATTTGTAAGATTTCATATTGAATGGTCTTTCTGGAGCACAATCAATTCTGCCAATTTACGGATTGTGTAATATGGTATGACAGATGGCTAATGAAATTGTGTTGTTAAAAATGGAACTGACAGGATATGCCTTGCGGTGGTCAGAGATAAATTTATATATTACATGATAAAATTATCTTTTCAATAAGACCTTACTTGGCATCATTTCATTAATTTTTCTGTGTTTATTTAAATTTGAAATTCGGAAGCGCTTAAAAAAACACCATTTATTAACTTAATTTGAATGGGCACGAAACTCGATTTTCTTTCAGCAAAAATAGGGCCGTCAATACAATGACTTCTAGGTATTTCATAAAGGTATTAGGGAATAATGCACATAATTCCTTTTTTTTTGTAAATAAACTCTCAGGTAAGTTTAAAATGTTTTCTGTCAGAATTATAGATCTAATTCTTACTCTCATGAATATGTGATCTCATACTTTCTTTATGTCCTCCCAAAGTTTCGACAGCTGATCAATTTCTTACTAGGGTTAATTGGTATCTTAATTCATTAGCATTGGTGGAACCAGTTCGTAGAACATACCTGGAAATAAAAGAAAAGGCAAACAAATTAGTAAGTCTCAAATAACAATAAGTATACATACATTGTTTTTTGACAATAGGGAAGCGAGCTTCTATAAGAGGGGCATTATGAAGTTGGCATCTCGTTGGGAACTCGTCATCGAACAAAACGGCGCATATTTGACTTAAATCGCATTATTATAACCAATTTTATGAACAATTGAAAATTCAATAAAAATACCGCAAGACTCTTTTGACAACCTAATATATACAATATTATTTGATTCGAATTTGGGAACATTTTTAGGATATTATATAAAAGGTCTAAGTTCAGGTTTCTCAAATGACATGGTTTATGCCATACAAATAGGTTTACGAAAATCAGGAACTCAAAAAATGCATTTAACAATTTATACTATTAAGTCTTTTTTCTATTATGATAAGATATCTCGATTAACTCTAAACTTGTCCCTTCCTTGTCCGAGGAAGGGTAACTCGAGGCACTCGGTACCCCATAGTATATTTTGTATGGAAAAAAAGTAAAAATAATTAAATAGATATTCTCAGATATTCTTAAGAGATACCTCCACAAATTATTTGCATCGTTTTATTGGAATTTATGGGAATAGTACTATAAAATACTGGGGGTACTGGCAACGAAAATAATTTCGGCACAAAAACTAAGATCCCCATTTATAAGGCTTATTTGGATTGCAAGACGGAGGATTTGGTCAGAGGAAAGGTTTCTCATTTCGAAGTATAATAAATCGGAGTTCGCAAAAGACGGTCAACCCATTTCTCCAAGTGGTGGGCGGCGGAGTTCAGAATCCGAGCCCCCTTGTATGCGGCACTGTTCTCAGTGATTTCCTAGCGCGGTTGAGCAAACAGACATTTTGATTTTTTCCGAAAAAGGGTTCCTCAAAAAGGGGTGGGACACTGCGACCAAAAGGTCTTTTGTACCATACCCTTAAGTTGATCAAAAGACTTTCCACTTTCCGCATGAATAGCAGTGGGTATTTTGTTGGTATTGACCTGAGATGGAAAGGACTAATCCGTTCCTTTCCCATGTGACAGGGTCTTTCCTATACCAGCGCTGGGCAGTCACAGAAAATATGTCTGGTAATTTTATCGTCTTCTTGACAGAGCCTGCACTCTGAAGAGTCCGATAGTAAAATTTTCTGTAGATGGTATCTAACAGTGTGGTGGTTAGATAGGTAAGCTACCAGGAGCTTTAGGTCCGCTCTGCCAAGACGTCTTGAACAAATCCAGAGGTTTGACAAGCACTTTTGCTTGACGAAGCCCCGGAAGGGAGAACCAGTATCTTCTATGTTCCCCTGCAGCCCTTTTGTTTGTCATTGTTTTGATTGTGGACCAACCAATACCACAAAACGGCGCAGAAGATGTAGTAAGGTTTGAGGCACCCTGTCGTGCTAGATCGTCAGCGATCGTATAACCATCCACTCCTGAGTGTCTAGGTACTCAACATAGCACGACTTTGTTCCGGGTGGACCGGGTTTGGAGGTAGTTATGGTATTCTTTAACCATCCTGGAGGAGAAGCTCCTGGATGATAATGCCCTAATAGCAGTTTGGCTATCAGAGTAAGTGCAAATAATTGCTTCCCTAGTTCCCTTGAGAAGAATGTTAAGAACGTAGATCTCTATGGCATGAATATCCGCTTGAAAGACTCTGGGCCAGATGCCCATTGCGGTAGAGACTCTGGTGTTGGGTCCAACGATTCCAACACCTACACCCTGCTCTGCTTTGGACCCATCCGTGAACCATTGTTGCCACCGGAGGTCTCAACAGGGGCTGCCATCAGCCCAAGTCTTGGGAGAAGAGATCTAAATTTCTTATTATGAAACAATTCCGTGATCATAAGATCTGATTTAGAGCAGATCGATACGCCAGGAAGGGAAATTTTTGGCTTAACATTATTTTTCGCTAGAAGAACCCTTGTTTTTTTTCCAAAATTTTACAAATTGCTACAGTTTTCATTTTTAAATCTTTGCTTTTTTAAAATTTATTTCCCATTCTGAGAGCAAAAGTTATTTTTAATTTTTCAAGGTACAAGCATCAAAGATAAATTACTTGTTATTGGAATTTATTTCTAAAATTTAACACATTTAAAAAAATTTTATTAAAATTTTCCTGGAAATGGCTGAAGATGCAAACAAAAAGGAATTTATTTGATTTTTATCTAAGTACGTTCTGAGTATATAAAAAGTGCAACCTGGAACCCATGGCCAACACTATCAAGCTAAGGAATGGATAGGCCACACACTGCGGAAGGATGTGAAGGAAGTTTGCCGACAAGCTCTTGATTGGACTCCCCAAGGAAGACGCAAAAGGGGCCGCCCTAAGACAACATGGAGGAGGTGGCTACAAAAAGAGGTCGATGAATGCGGAAAATCATGGAACGAGCTAAAATTGCTAGCCAAAAATCGAACCAGGTGGAAGTGCTTTATTGTGGCCCTATGCTCCAACCGGAGATAAAAGAATTGATGCTGATGATGACGTTCTGAATATAAGACAGATACCTTAATTTCATAAGAATATTAAATACGAAAACTTTTTCATAGTTTCCAATTCAGAAATAACTAGCTCATTGTAAGTCCCTCTAGTATTATTAAATTATCGTAAAATTTGCAGCACATTCTCTGCATAGAAAAAAAGTATTTATTTTATCACAATCAAAAACTGAGTTAAATTAAAAATCTATTATCATTTCTTCCTCAAATTACGCAACAATTCCTTCATCTTTGTTTTTCAACCAGCGAATTCACTTATTCCATTCGCCCTTCTGTGCTTTCAATCAACCTTAACAAAAGTCTGGCGCTGCTAATTGCCCAGCCATGTCGTCACACCTCTCCAACCCCTCAAAAAACAAGTGAAATAGGAAAATCTGCTGACAATTTTCGTGATTTTCCCTTAAGCCGGCGAAAGTAAACCGAACCAAACGATATTGAGACATTAATATGCAACAGCCGTAAGCAATGAAAAATTAAATGCTACCCACCACTGGACGCCAGCAAAAGTTAAGAAACAAATCCAAGACTCATTTTCTACAGCGATAATTAATTACAGGACATTGCCGATTTTTGCATCCGACATTTGGCAGGGAGCTGCCGCAAGGAGCAGCTTCCAGCTCCTTCGAATAGTAAACACTATTTCTGGTGTTTTTGGCTAGACGTCACGTCGAAATGAAAAGTTACGAACGAAATTACATTTTTCACCAAAACATCATTAATAGAGAGAGAGATAGAGAGCGAGAGAGCGCTCTGGCCAACAAAATGGCTACCTGCCTTTAGGTGCTGCTGGGTACAGTCTGCAGCTGAGAGATCCTGACGCCGTTGCTCATTTGCGTTGATTTCAAGCGGAAAACGTTTGTCGGTTTTTGTTGTTGTAGCTCCTGGCATAGTCGAAAATTTCATTTCGATTCGATTGACATTAATTAATGATTGTTTCGATATACACACATACAGATGAATAGAACTATGTAACATTGATTTGTGCTGTTAGCAGCATGCAACAAGGAGCAAGGAGCAAGGTTTCCAGTGCGGAAGCGGTACATATTATGCTGGCATCAGCAGCAACAATTCTATGCACAGCAAACTTGTAGCCTAAAGCCAGCATTCATTTCCATTGCCATTACCATTACCGGGGACGAGGACCTTTGGACAAGGACCACGACAACGACAATTGCTGGTGTTAATGATGATGAGCCGTGTTGGTTCGACATTGTCGTCGCTTGTCTCGGTCTTGGGGTGGGTCCTTTAACTGGACTCGCTCACAAATCGTGCCAAATTTCACTAATTGTCTTGACATTTTGCAACTAAATTTAATTATGGTCGCTTTTTGGTCATTGACATTGACTACTGTCTTATTGTGATGGCCAAGTTTGTGTGGTCTGTGTTGGCCAAAATCAAAGTCAAAGTCCATTAACATTAGACAAACAATGTCCTGTGTCCTTTCTGTGTTCGCGTTTGTTTAATTGTATGCGATGTTAACTTGATTAAAATGGCTGCCAATTCGCTGCAAAATGCATTTAGCCAAGTCGTCACATATCAACTGAAACAAAGCAATTTGGTTAAAAGCTTCGCCACATGCAACATAAATTATTAATAGCTGCTCATTTGGTTAATAACAATTGACCAGGTCATAAAGCAAAGGTGACAATGTGAGCTGCATAACAACTAAGTGAGTAATTTATTTAAATATTTAATACCCATCGTAAAGTTGTCTAATAAACTTTGCTTGGAATTGGAACTTTTGTACAATTCCCAGTCATAAATTGAGTCAAGTCACAGCTGAATTGGTATGGCAATGTCCTTGGAGTAGTCAGTACAGGACGACGACGACAACGACACTGGAGAAATCAGTGCAAAATCCAGGCGCCATTTCAGCAGCTTTAGCATCAAACATTGAACCAAATCGCAACCAAATCCTTAAGGATTTCAAGTGTTGCTGACTTGCATTTTTATGTAGTCGGGAATTGTGCGCGAACAATTTTACACACTAATGGTAATCCTTGTGGAAGAGTATCTTGGCTATGTTGGGCAGTATGTAAAGCAGTAGTGACAGGGAAGAAGAATTGCAAGTTCTTTGGGACAAGGTGAAACTGTTTTGCAATTTAATGAAAATATGCGAAATCTTTGCAGTCTCTAAAAGAGGTTTTGTTATTATAGGCTATACATTTTGATCGCTGGAATGATTTGAATCAAGCGAAACAATTTGGAAATGAAATAGAAAAAACCTTAAGATTACAAACTTTAAGAAAGGATTCATCATTATAGATTATATACTTTGACTGCAAACATCATTAGAATTCAACGCAACAAAATGGAATGAAATCCAAAAAAAACTTTGAGATAATAATCAAGGGATTTTAGAGTTTTTAAAAAAGGTTTCGATTATATAAGCTTTGTACTTTGACAAATATGATTAGAAATCAGTAAAATGAAATGGAATGGAATAGAAAAAAAAATATCGGACATGCATTACCTTTTTAAAAGTACGACGCATAAGCGATCATTAAAAGTGGATCCAGGGCTTATAAAAATAAACTTTAATACTGGGTCTCCAGAAACGAATTGAATGTGAATTTGAATGAAATGGAGTGAAACGCATAGAATGAAGAAAACCTTCAGATAATTGTGGGATATCTGAATCTATAATACAAAGAAACTTTTCGGTTTTTTTACAAAAAATATTAAAATATTTAATGTTTCTATCAAAAACGTTTTTTAAGATGGAGTATTTACTGGAACTATTAAAAACTATATAAATCTTTATAAGAAATAAATTAAAAAATACCTCATACTGCGGTCATAAAAACGAATTAAGCGAAATTAAGTGGATTGGAACGTATGAAATAGATAAAGCCTTGAGATAATTGTTGCAGCAAAATTTCTTCAAGGTGCGAAAAAAATCATTAATTTAAAGGTTTCTTACTTTTTTTCAAGAGCAAGATAAATAAAAAAATAATATTACTGGATAAAACCTTGAGATCGATATAAAACTAAAGAAATATAAAAGACCAAATATGGCGTCTGCCAAAATAAATTGAGCGAATCACAATGGACTGGAACTGGAACGAATGGAATAGATGAAGCTTTGATATAATTGTGGGATATCTGACTGCAGAAAGAGCTTCAAAGTACGAACAGACTGATAATTAAAAGTTGCGAGTTTTAAACTGCCAGAAAAATAGTAAAAAATAATATTTAATTAGATTACCAAAAAACTATACCCATTTTAAAAATGGGGCTTAGAAACAAAGGAGAATATTTTTTAATTGAATATAAGAAAAGTGTACAAAACTTTTGAAAGAAGGAGAATTCAAAAGACTTATTGAAAAATCTTCAGCAGATTTGAGTGGAGCCAATCGAAATGAAGTGGAATTTATTTAATGATTGAGGCCGACGCGAATTTTAAGATATCTGACAGTAAAAAACTACGAATATAAGTGATAGTTAACAAATGCTCTAGTCTTTATTTAAAAACGAGATAAATCCAAAATACATTCTTAACTTATAAGTGGAACAGAAAAAAATACGTTTAATGCATTTAAAATAAATCAAAAAAACTATATCCGTTGAAATTTTTAAGCCAGAACGAAACGAAATGAAATGGAATCAACTTAAAATTTTTAGAGATTGAGATAATTATGGGATAGCTTAGTGCTGCAAATTGCTTGAAAGTTCAAATAGAAGCGATAGTAAGAAGTGGAAGTTAAAATATGGCATTAAAAAAGCTCCAAAACTGTATCTAAAAAGATGATGTGAATAAAGTCATTGAAATCCAAAATTTTGTTTTAAAATTTTGCATACAAAAGATAAAAAACTGCATGCGAAGCGATGATTTGAACAAAACGGAACGAGTTGCATGTTAGAATGTAGTAATTTTCTTAATAACAAGAAAATACTTATTTATTAAAAATAGTTTGGATTAATAAGCTCCTAATCATCCAAAGAGATGATTTGAATAAAATCAAGGAAAATTTGGCATACAAAAGAACTAAAACTATTTCCGAAGCTATGATTTGAATAAAGTGGAATGGAATAGAATGAAATTGGAATGTAGCAAACTTCTTAATAATAATAAAAAAAAAAATGATTTACAAAACATTTCTCTGTATCTTATTAATATATCATCATAAGCGGTGATTAGAATAAAGCGCAATGAAATGGAATAAAAAAGCCATGAAATTTTTAAAAATATGGCATTCAAAATATCCAAAACTGTTTCCGAGGTGATGATTTGAATAGAGAAGAACGGAATGGAATGAAATGGGAAATTAGAATGTTGCAAGCTTCTTAATTATACGAAAATAATGATTTAATAAACAATTCTATGGTTCTTATTAATATATTATCCGTAGTGGTGATTTAAATAAGGCGGAACGAAATGGAATGAATAAAGCAATGAAATTTTTAAAAATAAGGCATTCAAAAGATGTAAAACTGTTCCCGAAGCGATTATTTTAATAAAGCGGAATGGAGTGGAATATAGTGAATTAAACCCGAACATGGAAATAATTATATATAAATAATTTCTCTGGAGCTTATTAATAATTCATCAGAAGCAATGATTTGACTAAATTTTTTTCTTCAACGAAAGACCAAAAAAAGGTTTCTGAAGCGATGATTCGATTAAAACAAAACGAAATGGAATGGAATGAACAGTCATTTCAAAAAACACTGTGAAGTATTAGAATTCAGCATGCTGCTTAAAAACACGAAAATAATGATTTATTAAAAGTTACTCCGGAGCTAAACAAGATAATTAAAAAAATTGGATATCATTTCACATGTTTACTACGTAATGGAACCAAAATCGTTTCAAAAATAAAGCACCCCATGCCATAAATCAAATCCCTTCAAAAGATTTCTAAACCATTGATTTAGGGTATTCAAACATTCGTACTCCATTCTTAATCTTATTCTTGTTGATTCTTTGTTTTATTTCTGGCTTTCTCCCTACCTAATAAACGTCGCGTTGTGTCATTGCCAGCGGTTTCTCTTATAGCTTTTGTTTTTGTAGTTGTTAGTTCTTCGCCTTTCTTTTTTTGTTCTCTTCCATGTATGAACTGCAAACGAACTGCAAAGGGTTTCAGTTTTAAAGCGTGAAATGCTTTCACATTTGCATAATTCTTTTATTTTTCATTTCATTGCATTTCATTTTCATTTCATTTTTTTTGTGATGTTTCACTTATTAAAAAAGTTTTGTGCATTTCACTATTGCAATTGACAAAGATGCTGCTGATGAGTTTGGGAATGGCTGCCAGCTGTGCACACAAGTGTTGCCCTGCAGCAGGGGGTCATACTCAAATGGCAACCCTAATATAAGTGCCACCCTAATTAGACCATTGACATGTCATGTAGAAAGTCACAAAAGCGAAATTCAAGCAGCAAAAGAAAATAATGTCATTTGGTGTAAAATAAAGCGAGAGGAGTGCATTGTGCTGGACAGGATTTGGGTAAATTGAGACTGAGCTGCTGAAGCCGAGACTAAGCTGCAGCTGAGCTGGCAATTTAAGGGACGATTTTGCAACCGCAGGCGGTTCTCTATAAATCTATTACCTGAGGCAAAGAAAATCAACTAGTCGGGGTTGTTCCGAAAATTCAAACAGGTGCTTGTTAAATGGCATTAGCGACAAAATTTCAGTTGTAATATGAGGCGCTTTTAATTATGCGCCAGTGTATGGGGCTTGTCATGTAAATTGCCACAAACACAGATACACACACACAGCTGCACAGTCACATAGATACACACACACATACACACGATGCGTAATCAGTTTCAATTACAATTACACGCTTTGCATTTGAGCAGCGTTTTGGCCATTGGTAATAGTAGCAGTTAAATGGCTTAGTTGCCACCATTCTCACAATGCACCATAAGCCGATTATTATATTTGTATGTATATGCAACATGTTGCAAGTATGCATATGTGTGTGTTCACTTTTGTGTGCCTGTGTAATATGAGCTTCAATTGGCGCAGACTAAATTAAATGAAAAATCGAAAATTTTTGTTCCTGCAACATAATGCAAATAATTTAAACTAACTAAAATTTTGAAAATGAAACAATTTAATTCATTGGAATACCAAAAATATTGGAAAATAGTTTCTAATTAGAAAATTCGGATTTTATTGGGTCGCACTTGTTTGGTCTACAATATTGGTTTAATGAATACAAAATCTGTAAATAATTTGGGAATTTATTTTCTATCGTATATAAAATGATGTTTAATGTGTAGCGATTCATTTTATTTACTCAATATTGGATCATAATTTTTCAAGTAACGTTTGATTGCTAATAAAAAATATATGTCAAAAAAGAAGAAATTGATGTTCCTTTTATTTTTAAATTGACATCTTTCATTTTAAAAAGTTATTCACATATACTTATTCGTTTTGAATCAGTCATATAAAAACATTGACCTAAGCAATTGAAAAATTGATAAATTATCTGAATTTTCCAAAAAAAAAAATGTGACGAACTGAATATTGGAAAGAACTTACATCACAAATGTAAAAATAATTAATACCGATAATTGTGTTTAGTTCAAAGATATCTTTCGTTGAAGAAAGAACATTCAAATTTCTGTAAATTTCAAATATCATTTAAAAAAATCGATATAAATTAAATAATCAATAAATAATCTTATTTTTGGAAAACAAATTTACGAGTAAATATAAGAAAAGAATCTCTATCGAAGAAATCGATTTAAAAGTAATCCGAAAAATGTCTAAATTTACTGTACAGAGACTACTAAAGAGCCATAAAATTTGAAAAGATAAACATTATCGATATAACAAATTTAACAAAAAAAAATTTGATTTTGCTTAGAAATTGGAACTGCACTTATATATAAAAATTTTTATTTTTATTTATTTTTAGTAAATTTTTGTTCAAATTTGGAATAATTTAGTAGAAACTCAATTTGAATAAAAATTTATCGATATTTGATTTAAAAAAAAAATGGATTTTGCTTGGATATTGAAACTACTTAAAAAAATTTTTTCGTGAATTAATTTTTAACTTAATTTTGCCAAAAATTTCGGAATAAGTTTGACAAAAACCAATTTGTACAGAAAAATAATATCCTTAAATTTAAAAAAAAAATTCATTTTTCGTGAATTAACATTCAACAAATTTAACTAAAAACTCGGAATAACTTAGTAGAAAACTAATTTTTACAGAAAAATAATATCGATTATTTCATAAAAAAAATGGCGGACGTAAAGTCGGGCGCGGACGACTTTAGGATACCCTGTACCACTAGCTTGTAATAAAGTCCGATTTCTTCACAAAAAACCAAAAACAGAAGAATTTTTAAGCAAAATTTTTTTTTGACCGATCGTTCTTATGGGAGCTATATGATATAGTCAACCGATTTCAATAAAATTTGACACAGTGCTTAAATACCTTAAAAAAGATATGAATACCAAATTTGTTTCAAATATCTTTACAAACAAACAAAACACATCGAATTTTGTATAAAAAACGTGTTTTTGGACCGATTGGTCCTATGGCAGCTATATGATTTAGTCGAACGATATGGATTAAATTTAGTACAGTGCTTAGGAACTATAAAATACTCACGAATGTCAAATTTGGTCCCAATATCTTAACAAACAAACGAAACACAACAAATTTTGTTAAAAAATCGATTTTTGGTAGACCTATGGGAGCTATATGATATAGTCAACCGATTTTTTTCAAATTTGGCACATTGCCTAAGTGCTCTAAAGAATTTCCAAACGCCAAATCTGGTTACGATATCTTTATTAAAAAACGAAATATAGCGAATTTTTCTTTAAAAAAGTTAGGTCCTATGGGAGCTATATGATATATAGTCAACCGATTTTGATCAAATTTGGTACAGTACTTGGGTACTATAAAAAACTTTCGAATACCAAATTTGGTTACGAAATCTTTAAAAACAAACGAATTATTCATCTAAAACTTTTTTTTTGACGAGGTCGTCTCAAACACCCCCATGGGAGCTATATAATTTATCCCCGATATCAAAAAAATAAAATAAACTTGTCTCCTATGGATTAATATGGGATCTAATGTGAAAGTTTGGTAACTCTAGCTCTTACCATCTCTGAGATCTAGACCTTCACACGGACAGACGGACAGACGGACGGACGGACAGACGGACAGACGGACGGACGGACAGACGGACAGACGGACATGGGTATATCGACTTCTCTATTCACCCTGATCATATTTTAGGTAACTTTAGGGTGTCTTCGACGTCTCCTTCTATATGTTACATACATTTTCGGCTTGCACAAACTTAATATACCCTTGGTACCATACGGTACAGGGTATAAAAAGCGGAATAAATTTATCAAAAACCAATTTGAGCAGAAAAATAATATAATAATATTAAGTTAAAAAAAATTGAATTTTGTATAAAAATTGGAACTACGCTTGAAAAATTTTTTTTGTTAATGAATTTAAAACGAATTTTGCTAAAAATTCTGAAAAACTTTGTTAAAACCGATTTGAACAAAAAAATAATATTGATAATACCAATTAATAACAATTTTGAATTTGCACTGAAACTGGATCTGTACTTATCTTTAAAATTTGTTTGCATTTTAATTTTTAATGAATTTTATGTTTGATATTTATTCTCAAGACGGCAATTTGTAAGTAAAATCGGTATTTTGAAAACTTTTTAAAGTGTTTTTTATTTAATATTTTTCCCAATAAAAATGTTTTTTATGGATTTTATATTAAATATTTTTTTTTAAGACGGTGATTTTAAAGTTAAATCGGTGTTTTGAAAAGTTTTTTTTAATGTTTTTTTATTTAAATTTTTATTCTCAATTTAAAAGAAAATTAATTAAAAATATTTCTTTTCCGGTTTTATATTAAATATTTCTTTTCAAGCTGCTGATTTTTAAGTTAGATCGAAGTTTATTTTTTTTGTACCTAATTTAATTAATTAATTTTAATTTTTATTTAATTAATTTACTTAATTTTATTTGTTTTGTAACTTGTTTTTTTAATAAGCACATGCTATATTTTTTTTTTTTAGTCAAATATGGCGCTATAAATTTTAAAATTATTTCTTTGTTTAAAAAACTGTTTTTTTTGTACTAATAATTTTGAAAACTAGCTTTCAGATCTGATATCTTTAATTATTTTAGAGTCAGAGAACTACATCTCATAAGAAATTTCTTTTTTATATTTTTTAATTAAGTATGGCGACATAAATTTTAAAATTAGTTTTATGCTTTAAACATTTTTTTGTTGTTACCAAACATTTTGAAAACTAGTTTTTAGAGAGTGAAGCTTTAATTACTTTGGAATCAGCGGCCCAAAATTAAACCCAAAAAACATATTAGAAACCCATTCCTAAAAAAATTTTATTTTCCAATTGTAAAAAAATTCCCAATTTGCTCCCAACCTGCAGCAACATCCTTCATTTGAAGCTCACTGAATCGACTGCACTAGTGACACTTGAAAATCCTCCAAAATTAGTTACCACTTAGACTCGGCAGCTTTATGCAGAAAACTCCCTTCCAGTGATAAATAGCACTGCACTGGCCATAAATTAAAGATTCCCGCTTCAGACTCTACACTCTACTACATAATTCTTTTTTTCATGCCACTTGTCGAGAGCAACAAAATCTGCGCTTGAACGCCTTTTAATAGAAATTTTTCCTGGTCCTTTCTTTTGTATTTGGTTGTTTTTGAGTTAGGGTTTTTGCTGGCCTTTTGGTTTCGGGGTTTGGGTACACATCCTTGGCAGACAACAAACGGCTGCTCACTGAAATTTTAATAACTCAATTACGCACACATTTGAATTCATTAGCGCCACACGAAATAACAACGGCAACAAGGACGAAAGAGGGAGGACTCGACATACAGGGTAAAAATACGAGAAAGTCCTGGCACATTTGCAATGCCAAAGCAAATATAATAAAATGTATATAAATCAAATTTGGCGAGCGAGCGCAGGCAACAAAAGAGTATGAGCAAAGGGACTTGGAAAGGAAGGAAGAAAGGAGCAGGCGCAAAGGGTCCTGTGAGCCGACGCGACGGCACATTGTTGTGCGTGTCATACATATCCATAGGGGTGCGTGTTCTCGGGGTGTCTAAAAATTATTGCCTTGAAGCGTTTGAAAAACTAATAACCATGTACGGATTTAATAATAAATCAAGTACGCACTGGCATAATGATTAAGTTGCTGCTGCCGCTGCCGCTTCTGCTAACATCATCATCGTCATCATCCACGTCATAAACATAAAATCGATCCAAAGTGCAAACAGGCCGGAAAACAATATTGGAACAAAAGCTATTGCATTTTCCCAAACGAATTTCCCAAAATGCATATTGCAGCACATTATGCCAGAGTCGTCCTCTGTTACATATGTTGCTGTTCCCAGTTTCCCAGTTCCATTCATGAATTGCTTTTTCCAACTCCAAATGAATGCATCGCAACAATGCCATAAAAGCAGCAGCAGGACGTCAGGACACCAGGCAGCCAGCTAGCCAGCCAGCCAGCCCGGCAATCGGCTAATAAGGTCAGTGTCATTCAGTCAGGCAGGTAGTCGTTGTAGTGGTACCAAAAATGCCTTCCTTTAGAGCATTTCATCAGCTAATCGATATTGGCACATTTGTATGAAACGACAATTGAGATTTGGTTGCCAATTTTGGCATTGCCTGATGCGGCTTAGCAATGTATCCCAACCTATCCCAATGCCCGTTGCCCAATAACCCAATGCCAACATTGTTGGCTAAGCACTTCCGGCATTGTTCATGGGATTAGTGAAGCGCTAAGCACGGATTTCAGATTTCCATCGACGCTTCACTGGACAGCAATTGCAATTGCTTAAGGGTGCTACTAATTGGCCAATGCAGAGGCATCATCCATGATTGGGTTCGTGCGCCATGTTAGAGTATAAGTAGCTTGCTACACACCTGGCCATAATTTTGAGTCGTCGGAGCAGTTAGGGGCAGCTACGCAAATATTGGCGGGGAGTGTGGATTTAAATGGTACCCTATTAGAGATTATATTTATTTGGTTTAAAGAGATGGGATGTGCTCAAGAGGGGCTTGGTAGATATAAAATGGCATATTGTGGAACTTGGAAGATAGGCCTTGCTATATATCTTTTATAAAGAAAACCAAATTTGAAGGAATTTTAAAAGATGTGAATTGAAGATAGGACTTTGCTATACATCATTTTTGATACGAAAATAAATTGAAGGAAATCTAAAATTATATATCGACCTTAACTTACTCTTTAAGAAAAGTTTCATGAATTTTAATTTATATTATTTTAAGAGAGCTATTTTGCTAGTTAATGGAAACTCATTTAAATTTAAAAAAAATTACCCTGCTCCAAATCAACTCCGAAATTGATAGATTTTTTACACATTGAGAGCATAAACAAAAGTTAGTAACATGGTAAATGTTATCATATATAGGAATATTTTTATAGATCTGCCTCGGTGTGCTCCATGACAAGAAAGACCGCGAAAAAAATTAATGCTTTTGAAAAAGTTTTTTTTTGTACGATGTACACAGTCTCATTCATAACTAAAAGATAGGCTTCGCTGTACTTACTTTAAAAAATCGAATTAAGTTTCAAAATTATTTAACATATCGACCGATCTTTACTTATTTTTTTGGGAAATATATATTCATATTAATTTTTATTATTTTAAGAGAGCTATTTCGCTTAGTTGATGGAAACTAAATTAAATTGTAACTAATGACCCTGTATCAGTTTTCTAGATCAACTCCGAAATTTTGAAATTTTTTATAAATATGAACCATATAGAAAGTTTTTCACTTATCATGGTTAATGCTGTATTAGGTGCATATGAATATTTTTAAAGATCTGCCTCGGTGTCCTCCTTAACAAATATATTACTGAAGAACGGTTTTAAAAAAATAATTCCGATCAAAAAATGGGAATTTTATTCATCCATATCGCTTTTATTAAAAAAAATTCGATTTAAACATTTTTTTCTTAATATTTTATTTGTTAATGAATTGGAGTCTCATTCATAACACAGATCAACATGGTTTAGTTATTGGAAGGCTAAGGGTCATTTCCGAAGAATTTTGCTGTGGGGTCAGAATTGGCCCAACACGTCCGGATATTGAGATATTTGAGGTTATGTACCCGAAAAACGGTGTGAACACGAATAACCATAGCTTTGCGAAAAAAAATTGTATGTAATTGATCTCTTGAACTCTTTAATTACAGTGTAAGATGATGTAAATGATAAATGATGTAACAGGAAGACTGACCACAACAATTTTTTGCACCTTGTAATCAATTTTAAAAGTAATACAAAATTTTATTTTTAGGGTACATAACCTCAACTATCTTAAAATCATACCGAGATGGGACAATTCCGATAAAATACTTCGGAAATTACACTTAGCTTTCAAACAACTGACATTATCGCTGTATTTGTAGACCTTCGTAATTTATCCATGCTCTTATATTATTTTACAGGCTATACACACTTTTCTAAATTTTTTCGGATTTTTTTGAAATTTTTGCGAAATATTTTATTTTTTTTAGGGTTAATGCTGTTAAATGCCTTAATTCACATAAATAATTTTAAGCATAATTATACAAAATGTTCTAGATTTTTTGAAATTTTTCCGACATCTATAATTTTAGATGAAGTGCTTTTAAATGTCTTAGATTCTCATTTTTAATTTCACCTTATAATTTGATTTAAGCCCAATTACTCATAGCGTTAAAAATTTTGAACATTAAGTCCATAGTTTTAAAAAATATTTCTGGATTTTAGAAAATACTCTTGGAGGTAAATTGTATTTCTATTCTTATTTTATCATACATTACTTTTCAATATTCACCAAAATAAATACTCTTACACGATTTTACAGTGTATGGACTTATTTAAATTTTTTTAAGATGCTTTTTAAAGTTTTTTTTTCTAGTAGCTTCCCTTTTATAATTTTAATACTTTTTAAAATTGTTGTTGTAAATTGTTTGTTTAAATGCTGAAAAATCCCTTAGCTACACATTTATAATTTATACATATTAATGCTATTTATCCCTTCAGTTCATAGCTTTCGAAATATCTTACAGTGTATCCATAACCGCAAAAAAAATTTTCATAATTTTTAACCCCCGACGCAAAAAGAGGGGTGTTATAAGTTTGACGTGTCTGTCTGTCTGTCTGTCTGTCTGTCTATGGCATCGTAGCTCCCGAACGCATGCCGTGATTTCAATTTAGTTTTTTTTGTATTAAAGGTGACTTATGTGCGAGTGTTGTTAGACATGTTTGATGAAAATCGGTTGAGCCGTTTAAAAGTTGTGGGGAGTGAAAGTGGGGAGAAAAACATCAACTTTGTCCGATTGGCTTAAAATTTGGTCCTATTGAAGCTGACGACGTCACTGATTCGAATCTGAGGTTATTTTTGCTCTATCTCTTCTCGTTTAGAAGTAATGCCCATTTGAAGTTAAAAACATCAACTTTGTCCGATTGGCTTAAAATTTGGTCCTATTGAAGGTGACGACGCCACTGATTCGAATCTGAGGTTATTTTTGCTCTATCTCTTCGCGTTTAGAAGTTATGGCCATTTGAAGCTAAAAATACAGCAAATCTATTAAATATGATAATGATGCTTGTCAACAAATTATGCCAATGGGCTTGCCAATCATTTAATGTCTGTCTGTCTGTCTGTCTATGGCATCATAACTCCCGAACGCATGCAGTGATTTCATTTTAGTTTTTTTGTATTAAAGGTGACTTATGTGCGAGTGTTCCTAGACATGTTTGATGAAAATCGGTTAAGCCGTTTAAAAGTTGTGTGGAGTGAAAGTGGGGAGATTAACCGAATGTCTGCAAATATACTCGGATGGGGTCTCAAATGAAATCACACTGAAATAAAAAATATCGACGAAATAAGTAAAAAAAAAGCAATCGAGCTTGACCTTAAATTGATCTATACCTTAACAAGAATCTAAATTATAGTAAGTATATTATAATATACTAAAGTCTAACTTAACCTAACCTACCTATAAAAAGTATGAAATAAAAAATTAAATTAAAAATTTAAAAAACCCCCGATACAAGAACTTAAATAATTTTCATTTAAAAAGTAAAAAATAATAAAAGAAACTTAATTTAAAAGTATCTAAGAATCTATTAATAATTCTAAAAAAATACGTCGCGTTGGGGGACCGCTCCTAACTAACAATTTAAATACAAATAGTCTAATTAAGTAACAAAGATTAACTTAAAAACAAAATTAAGAAAATACTTCAAAAACTTTCATAGAATTACTTCAAAAAATTTGCATGTAAGACACGACCGTCAACGACGTATGCCCTCGCGTGTCCCCCAACGCGACGTATTTTTTAGAATTATTAATAGATTCTTAGATACTTTTAAATTAAGTTTCTTTTATTATTTTTTACTTTTTAAATGAAAATTACTTAAGTTCTTGTATCGGGGGTTTTTTAAATTTTTTAAAATTTTGTTTAAAATTTAATTTTTACTTTTCATGCTTCTTTATAGCCCAGCTTCTTATTTATTATTTTACTATATATTAAATATTCATAGCTTTTGAAATCTTGAACAGTGTGTACATACTTTTAAGAAATCTTTCAGTTTTTTTGACATTTTATTGAAATCTTTTTAATTTTGTTTAATGCTGTATCTTAGAATCTCATTTAAAATTTATTCATATAATTGCTTGAAATATTTTTTGCACTTTTGAAATTTGATTCTAGATTTTTTTTTTAAGTTTTAGTATCGTTTAATGACTATGATTCTCATTAATAATTTATACGCATTTAATAATATTAATATAATATATAATATTACTATATTATATTATATATTAATTAATATTATAATATATAAATAATATTACTATATATCGCTTCATAAATGAGTGTATCTATCTTGAAAAAATATATTTTAATTTTGAGATTATTGGAAATTATTCACGACCTTTTTTTAGTTTAGTTTTGCACCTATTTAATGTCTGTTTTCATTTACAAATTTTTATTTCTATTTTATATATTCCAAATACCCATAGCGCTTTAAATATTTTACAGTGTTTCAACACTTTTAAAATATTTTGCCGATTTAAAAAATTTGTTTTTTGATAATCTATTTTATTTGCTTATGACCTACTAATTCATAATTCATCATTGTTATTTCAATATATTCCAAAATTACTGTCCATATAAATAAATATAAATGCAATGTCACCTTACTTTTTGGCACAGTAGTATAGTGTGTGCACACACTTAAAATTTGTTAAACTTATTTACAAACTTTTTTGGTAAAAACTTTTTCTTTCAGTTTTAAATTTTAATTGCCTAAGTTTTGCATTTATATTTTTTACATTTATTGCCATATACTATATATCGGTCTCGTATGTCCGAAATATTTTACACTTTATCCACAATTATAAAACAACTAGTTCCGTATTTTTTAAATTTTGCTAAATAATTTTTCTTATAATGCCTTTTAGCGTCTTAGAGATTCTCATTTATAGTTTTACCTGACTACTTTACTAAAGTTTCTTTTTATTAATTTACTATATCCCAACTATTTATAGGTCTGACATAGTGACAGTGTATCCACACTTATTTAAAAAGTTCCCAATTTTTTTAAATTAGATTTTCAATTATAGTTTCTCTTTACTATTTCACTATATCTCATTTATTCATAACGTTTGGCATATTTACAGTGAGTCCACACTTATTAAAAAATGTTGCAGAATATTTAAACAATTATCCAAGATTTGTTTATTTTACTCTTAATAGATTCTCCTCAATAATTTCTCCCTATAATTACCCTGTATTCCCTCAATTGCCCTCACATTCATCAGCAGCCCTTAGTACATTAACAGTGTATCCACACTTTTAAAAAATAGTTTCAGATTTTTGGAAATTTTAAATAAAATTGTATTTTCTTTTAATGGTGTTGTCTTTGATTCTCATTTATACTTTTTCCTGATTACTTTACCATATCCCAACTATTCATAGCCCATTGCAACATTTACAGTGTATCCACACTTATTAAAAAATATTGCAGACTATTTCAACAATTATCCAAGATTTGTTTATTTGAGTTTAAATAAATTCATCTTAATAATTTTTCCGTATAATTGCCTTATATCATATACATCGACAACCCTCAGTACATTTACATTGTATCCACATTCATATAAAACATCGAATATTATCTTTTTTCACATCTCATACGTTCTTTTCAGGTCAATTTACAGTCAATGATTGTGCTTAAATACAACACATAAATTATGTATAGGTTGAAGGACTCCCATATAAAACGAGCTAACAAAAGTGAAATTTTTTCCATTTCACCCAATTTTTTACGCTTCAATGTGTATCGAACATATTCGCACACTTTTACGTTATTTGTTTGTTCGAGAGTTTTCATTTTTATTTTTTTTTATAAATATCCTTTTTTTTTATTGGCGTTTTTCCAATAATGGTACACGAAGGAATTGCTTGGCCGTTTAAAAAGCGCCACGGGACTTAATTGCAGCCAATGCAGAAAATACTACCAAAAATTACAAAAACAAAAAAAAAGGAGTAAACAGTGGCAGCCGGAAATCAACTACAGCCACACTTCAATTGTGTTAAACGAGTGCGTGTGTGTGTGTGTGTAAATGTGTGTGTATTTACCGAGGGGGGTTAAACAAATATTACCCTTGCATTTTTCATACTCATAACTGCTGATTTTTTTCAATCTTTTGGCCAACTGTGCGCAAATATTTTGCAATCAAACAAACATTGGCAGGCAATGAAAGCAAAACAAAAAAATGCCCAAAAACAAATTCCAAAAAGTTAAAAAAAGGGGCAGGAAGCAACGTATTAACACAAAATGGCGAACAAAACCGTATGCATGTAAAGTTATATAATAATTTAATGCTTGCTGCTTGATTTTCACGCTACTTCTAATTTTCAAGTGCCGACTTTTAATATGGTATATGAAAACCCATAATTTGGCTTAATAGTTTTTGCAATTATCTCAAGGGTGGAAAAATAAAGTATCTGAATCCCGAGCAACCCTTCCAAAAAAACGGAAGCAAAGCAATCTAGAGCAATGTTTGCTTTTTGGGGGGGAGCGCCGCACAAAACGCCGGAAAAGGGTAATGGGAAGTGCGGCCTGTTTATGCATGAAATGCGTCAGGACATTTGTCATATGCTGCCAGTTGCGGCAAGTGGCCAAAAAAATTTATTAGAAGGGTTAGGTTTGGTTCACAAAATCCGGCCAGCCCTCTAATTATTGACAGGCGTGCGAATTTTATTCAAGCACAGCTGCCAAAAAATATCTTTTTACTTTGAGTTTTCTTTAGTTTAGGTTTTACTCAGCAAAAAAAAAAACACTTGTTGTGCAACCCTTAAATTTGTTACCTTATTCTCTATACTAACGCACATTAAGTGGCCAATTATATTTGCGTTCTGAACTTTTAAGCAAAAAGACCGCAACTTGTGTTTTGTATCTGTATGTGTGTGTTTCAGTGTTGGAAAGTGTCTGTATGTAAACCACTTGAAAGTTGTCTGCGGCCGCTGTTGTGATTGCCTATTATACTTGAACCACTTGAAGAGCCTTCATTGACACTCGACTTTTTCGTTTTTGAAATAACATTTTTATTGACTTGGAAGCACTTACATTAGAGGAGTGATCAATTGAACAGGCGAACTAGAGGTTACAGGAGCCCCCTAGTCAGTTTAGTTGTTGTAACGAATAATTTTGTACATACCTGAAAGTAAAAGAAATGAAAATTAGTATTTGAAAGATTTGTTATAGTAAAAAATAATGGTAAAGCTAATTATTAGGGAATACTGTTAGAGATTTCAAGGGCCGAGATGCTGCAGTTTACCTAAAATAAGTTAAGGTATTATGAGTAACTGCGTTAAAGGTGTTTATTTACGAATAGTTAGCAACTAGTTTTGTGAAAATAAATTACAACATGTCAAAATTAGTTTATATAAAAAACTAGTCGGCCTCCGGCACTCTCGCTTCGCTCGCTCGTCTAGATCTTTATTTTCTTCCAATGATTAATTTTTGTGGCGAATTCACGAAATTGCATTATGGGCAAATATTGATCTGATCATATGTATTTTATACAGAAATCAAAACATGAATTGTAAGCAAAAATCGCAGAATTCCCTTCTTCTAAGAAAACTTTCTTGGAAAGGAATAACTAAATCAATATTAATTTCTAAAATTGATGAAATTGTAAATTATCCTACCGAGTTTTTAAATTCACTTGATTTGCCAGGAATGTTAGGAGTGGCAACTCTTATCACTTAGGGGTATGAAAAATAGATGTTGGCCGATTCTCAGGCCTGCCCAATAAGCACACAAAATTTCATGAGAATCGGTCTAGCCGTTTCGGAGGAGTATGTTCACACAAAATCCAATATTCACAAAAATGCGTATATTAAAACCTCCAAATTGACCTCTAACACACGCAAAAATCAGATTTTAAATTCATCGACTCGTTCATAAGAACACACATAGCACGTAAAACATAAGTTTCTTCTTATATATAAAATTCTAGTTTCACAATGTTAGTTACCATACTCCTCTGAAACGGCTGGACCGATACTCATGAAATTTTGTGTGCCTCAATAAAATAAAATTTATAACGTTTATAATTTTTGTGTTTCCTTTCGACAAAAACTATTAACTAAAAAATATTAGTTAATCTGACAATGTACACAATGCAAACCTAAATTAAAAAAAAAAATTTGTATTGGAAAATCAAATTGTCCTTTTTAGTATTTTCGTCGCAATTTTGTTATATTTTCTCAACCTTAAACAATCCTTGGACTTCCACGAACATTTCAAGACCAAAATTAGCCAAATCGGTTCAGCCGTTCGTGAATTGTGACTGTCAAATAATTAACAAATAATTTGCAATAAAATAATAATTGCGACTATAAATTGACATGTAATCTACCCTATCTTTTAAGTTGGATCAAACTACACAAGGTGAGCAAAAATTGATTCAAATCGGTTCAGTAGCTTATGAGTTCATCGCGAACAAACAACGTGACACGTAATTTATATATATTAATAAGAAAGATTTATCCAAGAATAAACAAAGAGTTCCAAATTTCGAAAACTGAGTTTTTCCATTATAATCTATAGAACAAGTTAAGGTAGACGAGTTACTTCCCAAAAGGGGCTCCGTATCAGGCAGAGCAAATATTTTTGCGAAAATTATGAACAACATATCGAAATTATTTTTTATAATTCAATGAATAAGTATAGATTTCGCATCTTTGAAGACTGAGATACTGCAATTTACCTAAAATAATTTGAAGTATTTGCGAAAATATTTTCGAAACTTAAAAAAACTTCCTGAAATAAGTTCATATATTATGAAGGGGTTCCCTTTCAACAGTATTTGTAAAATAGCCATTCCCTTGATGATAACGAACTACTTGTGTTAAAATTATTTACAATATATCGAAATTATTTTTGACATAAATCAATGAATATACATAGAGTTCGAAATTTCGTAGACTGAGCAAACTAAGATTTCACCAGAATAAGTTAAGGTATTCGAGTAACTCTCTAAAAGGGTTTCCTTATAACACTGAGGAACCAGCTTTGCCAAATTTATGTACAACATATCGAAATTATTTGTACATAAGTTAACGAATAAACATAAAGTTCGAAATTTTAAAGACAGAGCAAACTAATATTTTCTCAGAAAAATTAAAGTTGTTACTCCATAAATGGGGTTCCCTATAAGACTGAGACTCTAATTTTGCCAAAAATATGTACAACAGAAAATTGTTTAATAAAATATATCAATGAGTTCGAAATTTCGAAGATGAGCAAACTAACCTTTTTTTCACAATAAGTAAAGGTTTTCGAGTTACACTGAAAAAGGGGGTTCTCTATAGACTGAAATCCTTGACTGAAGTACTAGTTTTGTCAAAATGACGTACAACATATCCAAATTATTTTACAAATTTTTAAAAACTGAGGCAACTACCAAATTCCTAGTTCAAATATAACGATTTACTTCGTTAAAAATGGGTTCTATTTTACGACAATTTTTTAAAGTCATCTCTTTGATACTGAGATAAGAGTTTCATCAAAATTATCTAAAGCAAGTCAAAATGTTTGTTTCATTAAGAGTTAAAAATGTCGAAGATTGTGATAAGAAGAATACGTAAAGGTATTCGAATTACTCCGTATGAGGAGGTTTTTTTTTAAAACCCATTCTTTACAACTGTTTTACCATTAAGAAGGAATCGGCTTTGTTCGAAATTTATGCATAACTTAATATAGAGTTCGAAACTTTCGAAAATTCAAAATGAGGCAACTATAATTTTTGAGAATGAATTTCAAATATTACGAGCTATTGTAATTTGATGAAGGGTTAATTCTTCTTTCGAAAGTTTTTTTTGCCAAAATTATCTAAAACGTATCAAAATTTTATTTCTATAATTTTTGTAAAGTTCACCATTTCGAAAAGTGAGGAAACTAAGATTTTGCATAATAAGTAAAGAGGTTTCCGTAAAAGATGTTTTAGTTAAGACCCATTGCTCAAATAATAATTTTTTCAATAAGACAGAATCTTCTTTATTTAGACTTGTGGAATTCAATCAATTAGTTGATTTTCCTAGCTCGATTAAAGCTAAGACAGGAACTCTCATTAGGAATTGTAAAGACTATAAAAGACGAAATCATTTACCATAAAAAAGATCTGAGGAAACTTTATTTCAACAAAATTGATGAAAATAACCATTCTGAGCAGTTTCCTTCTAAATCTATTGAAAACTTTTTAAAGTGGAATTTTTCAAATAACACAATCTTAAAAATTTTAAAAAATTTCGGTATCCTCAAAGTGCTTTCTGATCTCAATACCGAAAATGCAGACAGCAAACATTTTGTAAAGAGGGGATTTCGAAATACTTTCAAAAAACCTTATTTCGAATTAAAAAAAAGGTTCTTAATTAAAATCAATTATCCCTGATGCTATTAAACTGATTTTGTAAGTTTTTTATTAAAGAAGAGGTAATTGAATTATACATCAATTATAATTAAAATATATTTTTGCCAAATTTACAGGTTGAAAAAAATTTTATTTCGTTCGTAAATTTAAAGATTTCAACAGGTGTTTTCATACAGCTTTATTCCTGGCTCGTAAAGTTCAATCGATTACGAAAAAAATGAGTAGTTTTTTTATCAGAATAACAGGAAAAATGAAAACATATGTTTTTTTTAATTTATATTTTCAATATTTTGAAAAAGAAGATCGTTCACGAAAAACATAAGAGCTGCTTTTCAAATTCGTAGAAAAAATATGAAAATATACGTTTTTTTAAATTTGTTGTATTTTAAATACTGAAAAAAAATTACATTACTAAAAAAAAGAGAGGGGTTGCTTTTGAAAAATTGTGAAAAAAAAAATGGCGGACGTAAAGTCGGGCGCGGACGACTTTAGGATACCCTGTACCACTAGCTTGTAATAAAGTCCGATTTCTTCACAAAAAACCAAAGACAAAAGAATTTTTAAGCAAAAATTTTTTTTTGACCGATCGTTCCTATGGGAGCTATATGATATAGTCAACCGATTTCAATAAAATTTGACACAGTGCTTAAATACCTTAAAAAAGATATGAATGCCAAATTTATTTCAAATATCTTTACAAACAAACAAAACACATCGAATTTTGTATAAAAAATGTGTTTCTGGACCGATTGGTCCTATGGGTGCTATATAGATCTAGTCAAACGATTTAGATTAAATTTGGAACAGTGCTTAGGAACTATAAAATACTCACGAATGTCAAATTTGGTCCCAATATCTTAACAAACAAACGAAACACAACAAATTTAGTTAAAAATCGATTTTTTGGAAGATCGGACCTATGGGAGCTATATGATATAGCCAACCGATTTTGTTCAAATTTGGCACATTGCTTAAGTGGTCTAAAAAATTTCCAAACGCCAAATCTGGTTAGGATATCTTTATTAAAAAACGAAATATAGCCAATTTTTCTTTAAAAAAGTTATTTTGGCCGATCGTCCTATGGGAGCTATATGATATAGTCAACCGATTTCGATCAAATTTGGTACAGTGATTGGGAACTATAAAAAACTTTCGAATACCAAATTTGGTTACGATATCTTCATAAACAAACAAATTATTCATCTAAAACGCGTTTTTTTTGTCGAGGTCGTCTCAAACACCCCCATGGGAGCTATATAATTTATCCCCGATATCAAAAAAATAAAATAAACTTGCCTCCTATGGAATAATATGGGATCTAATGTGAAAGTTTGGTAACTCTAGCTCTTACCATCTCTGAGGTCTAGGCGTTCACACGGACGGACGGAAGGACAGACAGACGGACATGGGTATATCGACTTCTCTATTCACCCTGATCATATTTTAGGTAACTTTGGGGTGCCTCCGACGTCTCCTTCTATATGTTACATACTTTTTCGGCTTGCACAAACTTAATATACCCTTGGTACCATACGGTACTGGGTATAACAAGAATTGGTGGAGCTGTAATGGCCGCCAAAGTTACTTTTTATGTTAATTTAATCTTAATTTTTAATCTTGCTCGTATTGTAAGAACAAAATTATTACAACCTTCTGCTATATGCTATGCAGATAATTTGAGGTAGCTGATTTATAAGTAAGCATGATTTTTTGGGTTTAAAGTTTTTGGTTGCTAGTCTCTTTTTCAAAATTTCAAAATGGCGAACTTAAGATGGGTTTTTTTCATTTGTGTGTTTGAAGTTTGAGTTGGGTAAGAAATATGGATTTTTGGGGTATTTAAAAACAAATCTGGGGTTAGAAAAAAGTTAAAAGTTTTTTTTTGGATTTCGGTTGCTATCTTAAGTTCACCATCTTGTAAATTTTGTAGCTCTATATCCTTATGATTCAATTTTAAGCATACAAGAATGTGACTAATATAAGTTTTTCCAAATTGGGTTTGACATAAGTAACACATAAAACATTTTCTTAAATGAAATTTCCAATTTTATTCTGAAATTTAAAATTATACGTGACAGTAATTTTTGAGGAAGTGTACTTGCATGTCACTTGCTTATAAGTCACAACTGGTTCAAGTAGAATTTGAACTAAGTGACTACTGATGTTAGTTGTATATTGTTGCTTAGAACATACTATATCAAAATATTTAATTTATACATTTTTTTTTTAGAAAAAGTAGTAACTGTATCAAAATATGTTTTTTTTTTTAATTTTTAAAAGAGAACTGGGCCCTAGGATTTTAGTTATTACTGCCCTGATGTCATCCGAAGGCTCACTCTCTCGTCCTGCCTTATCGTCATTGCCAAGGGCCTTCGTATTCTACCTTCCTTCTTAATATTATTGTGTGACCAAGTCCCATTTTGTTTGCCACATCCGTTTAGACGTGTTTTTTTTTTTGCCATAACCATCAAACTCCCCAAGTTCATTGAACCTCCTCCAGTAGCTGCAGCTATTTGTTTGCCTTCAAATTGCTGTTCAATGCCAAACAAATTACCAAAAGCAAACCAATTTTGGCTGTTTTCCTTAAGGCTTATTAAAGTGCTTAAGAAAGCAGCAGCTCAAATGTGACAGCCAGGACATCATGTTGGCCACCAAATCTTGTCCAGCCCAAAAAAGATATCCAACAAAATGTCAGCTTAGAGCTGCTATAACTAAAGTTTTCTTGAGCACGAGATATTTGCTTACAAATTTCTCAGCTGCTCAAAGTTTTTTGTTTGCCAATTTTTCACTTTGAAGCATTAAATCCTCAATTTTGTTGCAAACACTTGAATATTTAAGAGAAGGCCAATGTAAACAGCTCCTTTAGGAGTAAGTTGCATGTGGCAGGGGCAACTTTTATAACGCACACACAGTGAAAAAGTTGCAAGCATTTTGGTTTGGTCAGCAACAACTAAACTAAATGTTAGCTGGGAGACTGATGTGTTTTAAAGGATTACGAGGCCATGTTCAACACACAGATGCACACACACACAGATACATTGAGGCTTATTACACTAATTACTGTGGCAGGCAGCCCCAAAACGCACAGCAGCAACAACAATGAAAAAGTTTTTTGTGGCTGCTGCAAGGGTCGAAATAGTGAAAAACGGCTACAACAATTTAACCCCATACTGTCCCCCCCTCCCCAAAAAGTGTTGCCTTTTGTCTTTTTTTTTGGCATATCTTATTATGCCACCATATAGTAGAGTTATATATGGCAGCTGGGTTGAGTTAGTATCCCTATATTTATAGGAGGCAGTGGCGTAGAAGGCAAGTTTAAGGGGACATGTTCATTCAATTCTTATTTTAGATTTTTGAACAAAGTTGCCTAATGAAGCTTTTGGGTAGAGTCAAATGGTAGCAAAATCATCACGTAACGAAATGAAGCTTGGGAAGATCATACAAATTGGTAACTGGTATTGGTAGAGTGTTGGCCATAAAAGTCAAAATCGTCTTGAGTTCAAAATTTGATTCTCAGTCGAGATACGTTTTTTAAATTCTTACACTTATTCAGAAACTTTCATTATTTGAATAAAATTCGTCAAAAATATTTAAAAAAAAAACCCCAAGCGTTGGTATAAAAAGTATCTAAACATCCAAAACGAATTCTTCAAAATCTTTTAAAATATATGAAACTCTTTACCATTTTAAATTCGTTTTAGGGCCTCTTTAAAGGTTTCGAAACTAAAAAATGATTAATTCTCTAAGTATCTAATCAATCAAATCATTTTCTAAAAATCTTTTAAATTATATAAAACTCTATACAATTTTCTATTCGTATCAGAGACTCTTTGAAAAAGGTTTCAAACTTAAAAAAAAAAAAAGAAATTCTTCATAAATTTAAGAACTCTTTTTAATATTAAATTTTTATTTTCAGAGCCACTTTAAACAAGGTTTGGAACTTAATAAAAAATGAACCCGAAATAATTTTCAACTCTTCTACAATATTTAAAACTCATAAAAAATTTAGATTTTTATTCTCAGATCCATTTTAAAGAAGCTACCAACTTTGAAAATAAATAACCCAAAGCAATAGAAAATTTAGAACTCCTATTTATTTTAGAATTTTATTTCCTTTTAATATTTACTATTTCTCATTGAAGAAACTTCGAATGTTTGAAATTACAGCTTCAAGGCCATTTTTATAGAGACCTTAAAAAAATTAACCCAATTTGTAGCTTTTCTAGAAATTTTAGAGCTCTTTTTAATGTTCAATTTGTATTCTCAGATCCCCTTTAAGCAAGGTATCGAGCTTAAAATAAAATAAGCCCAATGTATAGCTTTTTAGAAGAAGATTAATCTAATTTTTATTTTCAGAGTAACTTTTAAGAAGTTTTCGAACTTTAAAAAAAATTAACCCGAAATAATGTGTATTTCTTCTACAAAATGTAGAACTCATTATAATTTTCGAATTTTATTCTGAGATTTTTATTTTCAGAGCCACTTTAATGAAGTTTTCCAACTTTAAAAACAAATATCCCGAAGCGGTAGAAAATTTAGAACTCTTGTTAATTTTCGTTTTATATTTCTCATAAATATTTCCTATTTCACATCAAAGGATCTTCCTATATATCGAAATTACAACTCCAAAGCAAAATTTATAGAGTTTAAAAAGATCCAACCCCGTTTTATAAAAGTCCAACTACGCCACTGCCCCTGCCTATGTGTGTGACTGCATATGTGTCAGTGTGTGTGCGTTTATGAGTGTGTATGGACTACTACTAATGGCTTTCAAGGGAATCGCATGCGGCAATACAATTTCAGTAGCTTATAAAAGTATACAATATATATGCGTCTGTGTTTGTAAATTATGGTATAAATATATACAAATACACGGCCATTTGTATGTGTAAGTGAGTTTTGGCACTGAGTGCGAAATATTCTACATTTAAGTTTATTTTATTTCATTTCATTTTACTTTTATCCACCATATAAAGCGACATTGTTTGTGCCGGAAATCCACACATAGATGAAGGCAACTCACACATAGGCACACACTTACACACACTAACACACACACCCATAAAGTCAGCGCCATTGTGGAATTTTTATTGCCCCGCCGTCGTCGCTGTCAGGCTCATAGTCCACCTACAACTATACAAATACATATATACCTTATGTTAGTGCAACTGGGGGGTGGGGCGCCAAAAACGCTTTAAAAAATTGCGTATACGTTGAATCGGACGGTAGAGACTTCGATGTACTCGCTAAGTCGAGGAATGACGAGTGTCTGTAAGATAATCCTATACCCTTTTTTCTCACAAAAACGAATTTCTGCAAGCAGTTTTCTCTTTAAAAGATTTCATTCGGGAAGACAAAATGTTCAAAACCATAATTTTCGCAAATCTAAATCGTTTTCCTGCGTATCGAATCTTAAATCTAAATTTTTGCTATAGCATCCTATTCGTTACTAGTTTTATAGCTGCGAAAATCTTTAGTCACATATTACAATCTTAGAAACTAAGATCTACATTAAGATCTTAATATCCCTGGGGTGTTCAAAGAGGTATACAAATTTTCCAAGTGCAACAGCATTTTGGAACCAAATTAATGAACTCTATCCTTTAAATCACATGAAAATGGCTAATCTGAGAGTCGGTTTGTAACTTGCTTAAAGACATCCTAAAAGAGCTATTATTTTTAAGGCCCACAGTAAGATTAAAAATAAATGCACTCGAAACCCCAAAATATACAAAATCGAAAATTTAAATTAGCAATAGGCGTTAATCCTTTGCTCAGATTAATGATATTGAATCTTTTTCAGAGATGTAAGGGTATCCTAATGAAAATACATAATTTTTTTTTTAATTTTGATAAATGTTAAATTTAAAATAAGAATAAAAAAATCAAATCAGAATTTAATACATTTCAAATTGTATATTCATTGAAAATTTAAATTTTTAGTCCCCAAACATATTATACCAAAATTATTATTCCTTTACGAGTACGAGTACGAGTACAAGTTCAAATTTAATTTTTTTTTATCTATAATTTTATATTATTCCAATATTTTTTCGTAAGAAAATTTATTAAAACTTATTTTTTTAAGTCAATTTCGATTTTTTTTTTCAATTAAATTTTTTGAAAATTTAATTTTGTATACGAGAAGATATCAAAAATTTTAAATATGTATTCAACATTTTAAAAAATCTTTCTATTGTTTAAATTTTTTTAAATTTAATTTTGCATTGAAAAAATAAATGTTATATGTTCAGTATGAAGTAAGGACAAAAACCCCTTTTTAAATCAGAATTCATTATATTTCCAATAAAAATTTTATTTTAAATTCAATTTTGTTGTCAAATAATATTATTCTAATATCTTTATCCTTTTTCGTGTTAAAGTGAAATTTTTAATATTTATTATCCTTAGTTGTTATTAAATATATTTTTCTTGCACAAAAATATATTCACATTTCTAATTGTAAATCCAAAATTTATATACATTTTTTTAATTCAATTTTCTATATTTTATTTCAAAAACGAACGAAGAATACATTAAAAATTTTAAAAATTCTCAATTTTAAAATTGCTTTTTATTGTTTAAAAATTTTTTAAATTAATTTCGCATTGTAAAAGGAAGAGAATCTCAGAAAATTTATATTTTTAGAAGTTAAATATTTTGTAATTAAATTATTTTGTAAATATAATAAATTCTAAATATTTAACATTCTAAAATTACTTTTTATGTTTAACATTTTTTAAAAATTAATTTCGCATTGAAAAAAGGAATTTTATTGTAAGAAAAGAATTTCTGAAAATTAACATTTTTACAAGTTAAATATTTTCTAATTAAATTATTTTGTAAATTTAATTTTAAATATGGAAATTCATTTATAATTCTGTTTTAATATAACAAAATCTTAAAATTGCTTTTTATTAATTTAAAAATTTTATTGGGCGTTAAATAAAAAGACTTTTAAAACAAACAAAAAGAATTTTACAACATTTGTATTTTTACTAATAATTATTACAATATTTTAATTTTTTAATTCAAAACGTGAACAATAATTCTCTTTTTAACCCCCGACGCAAAAAGAGGGGTGTTATTATTAAAAAATTTGTATTTTTTTATTTTCATTCATTTTCAAAAAATTTGATATTTTAATTGTAGTTTAACATACGTAAAATTGAGGCTTGGAGCCTTTGAAAAAAATGTATAATATGTTAAAACAGAAATTGATAAAGTATTTTCATAGATAAACAAATTAACAAAAAACCCATTAAAAATAATAATTTAAAACCTAATTAGCTAACTTAGGAGGTAACTTAATTTAAAAAAATGTATTCCATTATCTTTTTTCTCTTATATGAAATTTTTACATTTTTGGAGATCAAAATATTAAAAAAAAATTCGAATGAAAATTAATAATTTTAAACCTAACTAACTTACTTAGGAGGTAAGTTAATTTTTATTGAAAAATGTTTTCCATTATCTATTTTCTATTATGAGATATGACATTTTTAAGAAAAAAAGTAGAGATTTATTATATTATTTATACTTTTTATCTTCCGAGGTAAATACATCTAAATATCTACAAATCTTCCAAACCGAAGAGAGTCTTTTAAATCTAAAATAAGGGCTGCTTTATTTATATTGCGCACTTACAATCTTGCGTGTACCTTTTACTCTTTTAATTCGATTTCAGATGATTTTTTAAAAGGAATAATAGTAGCAGCGTGCTTTTTTCCAATTCTTTTTAGTAAAATTTTAAGATCTACGACTAGAACTTGTAAGAGGTTTATACCATAAATTTATATTTTTATATTTCAGTCATGTTCTAGAACAAATAACTCATGAGTTGGTAATCTTGGAGTTTTTCTGCTGAGAAAAAATACTAGTTATGAACTTAATAGAATAAACTTCGAATCGCTTAAGATTTTCGAGATCTTAGCGCTTAGGGGAAATTACAATATCGGTTTGATTTGGTATTTTCCATTATCTTTCCGAACTTGCGCATACTTCTTTCTGACATGTCACATAGTTTATAAGTTACTGCATAGACTCGTTTACTCTATGAATGATGAGCAGCATAAAAGCCAGAGTGAAATATTTCATAAAAATAAAAGACAAAAAGCCATATACATATAAACTGTTACACTATATACACATGTATAGTATATACATTTGTATATAAAAAAAAGCTGTACAATGCCACACCCCTGAATAAAAGCCGCTAAATGCGCGAGTGTGAGTGTATCTCTATCTGTGTGCAACTTTTAAAATGGCGCCACAAGACGTGCAGCCAACTAACTACAACTCACGCTTTGTATCTGTGTGTGTGCGTATGTACATGTGTGCGTGTGTTGGCTTTCATTACAAATTACGTTATTTACATTTTAAGCCAAAAGAATTTCAACATACAGAAAAAAATATGACAAGAGAAACTCAGATCCAACCATGTAGAATATTTTATCAAATTTTTTGGGCGCGCATTTTTTAACGCTTCATTGTTGTTGTTTGCAGTTGTTGTTGTTGCTGCAGTTGTTGTGTTGTTCTTGTTGTTGTCGATAAACTAAAGGTACATTCACCTGCTGCGTTTGTGGTAAGCAAATGGATCTCCCGTATCCCATCCCCCTCCTTGGCTACAGTATTCAGTTATTACCCTCTAATGAAGTCGCCGCTTGACGCATTTTTGCGGCCTTTATATGAGCGTGTTATGTGTGGGCGTGGCAGCGGGGGGACGTTTTTTGGGCCACACTGGCTTACCAACTGTTGTGGGCTTGTGGCCAACAGTTCTGGCATTAAAATATTTTATTGCATTTTCGTTAGGTTGTCACCTGGCGTTGACAACCGCGTTGATGATGTCAATTGAAATATTTTCGCGATAGCGATTTTCACTTGTATGGAATTTTAAACATTGCAAATGCCACAGATAGTGGATAGGACAGTGGGACAAGGGAAGTCGGAAAACGGTGGGCCGGGGCGGGTGGTCTGTTCTGTATAGAAAAGGTGTCAAAAAGGTGACACATATGTCGTCTGGCTGGTACTAGTTATGGGTATGTCAGGAGAGCTTTTTAATACGAAACAAACTATGGGGCGGCACAAACAATGGCAACTGACAAACTAATATCAAACAATATTATTGAAAATGCTTGTCATGCCTCATGGAACAAGAATCCCCGAGAGCAATTGCAAATTCCAATTTTTAAGCCAACAAGCCATTTTAAATTTTAAATAAAATCAAAAATGTTTAAATAGCTTTGGGCAACAAATTTAGTAGATTTTTTTTAGATGGCTGTTGGAATTTGTTAGTGCAGGGAGTGCATAGTAAATATTTAAAGGATTCCACTCTTTTTTAATATATATTTTTAGTTGGTTTCTATTTTAAAATATTTTTCTAAATATTTGATCGCATATTGCTGAGCGAATTAAATAATAAAAAATGGCGTACGTAAAGTCGGGCGCGGACGACTTTAGGATACCCTTTACCACTAGCTTGTAATAAAATCCGGTTCCTTCACAAAAAACCAAAAACAGAAGAATTTTTAAGCAAACATTTTTTTTGACCGATCGTTCCTATGGGAACGATACCTTAAATACCTTAAAAAAGATCTGAATGGCAAATTTATTTCAAATATCTTTACAAACAAACAAAACACATCAAATTTTGTATAAAAAATGTGATTTTGGACCGATTGGTCCTATGGGAGCTATATGATATTGTCAACCGATTTGGATTAAATTTAGTACAGTGCTTAGGAACTATAAAAACACTCACGAATATCAAATTTGCTGCCAATATCTTAACAAACAAACGAAACACAACAAATTTTGTTCAAAAATAGATTTTTTGGCCTATCGGTCCTATGGGAGCTATATGATATAGTCAACCGATTTTGATCAAATTTGGTACAATGCTTGGGAACTATAAAAAACTTTCGAATGCCAAATTTGGTTACGATATCTTCAAATTTTTTATATAATAATTCTATCGGAAACTATTTAAAAACATATTCAAAAAGCTTAAAAGCTAGCAAAAAAGGATTAAGAATATAAAATGATAAGAAATTTGCACTAAAAATATACTTCTATAAAAACATATCTTTAATGGAATTTTTTGTTCCTATTCTTATTTTTTCCCCTATTTAAGAATTAATCTGATTTTTTGATTTTTTTAATATATTTTTAAGAATAAGACAATTATGTTAATTATATGTCAAGATGCAATTTCCCAACAGATTTCACATAGTATGATACCTATTGAAAGACATTATATATATTTGATACGACGAAATCGAAAATCTTCACAAGAAAAAGATAAATTTCTTAGAACTATTTTTCAATATCCAGGTAGCACGAATTTTGTTCTAAGATTAATTTTAATTCACAATGATGTCGGAAATATTTTTTTCTACTTAAGAATTCATATCGATTTTTTTTTTCGATTTTTTATATTTTTTGAGCGTAAGACAATAAAATTAATTATAAGTCAAGATGCGATTTCCCAACAGAATCAACTAGTATAATACCTCATAATCGGAAATCGGAAATTTGTACAAAAAAATTGAATGCTTAGAACCTGTTTTTAAATATCCAGGTAGCACGAATTTTATTCTAAGAATTTCTTGACAATGATGTCATAAATCTTTTTTTTCCAGAAAAAATAATATTTTTGTTAAATATGAAGACTTTTTTGCAAGGATAATAGTTCATCTGAATTCTTTATAGAAAAAAATGTGTGCTGGTAATAAGGCATTTTAGAATAAATAATACAAATTTCCGAAATCCATTTTTTTGAATACCCAGATAGGTGCATTAATACTTCATTTATATGTACATATATTAAAAATATGTTTTTTACAATGATAATTCTTCCATCCCACATTTTTGATTGAGAAATTCAGAAACGTACAAAATTAAAAATAAATTTAATTTTGAATATTTTAATTTTTTTCAGAGAAAACTACGCAAAAAAATTTATATTTCTGAATTTCTTTCATTGAAAGCCCAGAGAATACCAGCTTTATAGTATCTCTCTATTATATAAAAAAGTTAATCGCCGTTGACATTTATATATAAGGATATATATAGCTCGAATCGCAAAGTGATCGTGGGGAGGTACGGGGTCTGGCGAGCCCAGTGAGTAGAGGGTGCTGAGCCCTCTAGTTTATATGTAAATAATTTTCTTTATTTTTTTTGCAATAATATTAGTTCTATCGGAAACCTTTTAGGAGAATAAGGCTTCTTACTTCTACTTTTTTACTTTCTAGTCAAGATTTTTTAACAATAAATTATTTAATTGCTTGTAAGAGTTTGATTAAGCCCATAAATCTTTCGTGAAGTTAATATAAACAACACTGCAAAAAAATTTCTATTGATAGCAACTTTTTTTTTTATAATGATAATAATTGAATTGCTTCTCTGTATTTGTTCTTAAATATAAATCTTTCGCCATTTTGAAAACTAGACGAAACTGCAATAAAAATCAAGTAAAATGTTTAGGTCTTTCAAATCACAAAAGGCAGTTAAAATTATGTCCCAAAGCCAAAAATCAAAACTCATATAGTATTTCCAAAACGTTCCAGCTGCAGCTAGTCCAACTTTATCCAAAAACAACTTTAATTATAATTATCATCTGCCTACACTAAAAAACACCCTAATCAAAGCATCCAAAGCCTTAGCCAAAACAATTTTAATAGCCTTTTGCCAAAACCACATTAAAATCAAAAATTTTGATTTAGCTGCACATAAATTTCCATAAACCCATTTTTTGTTTTTGCCTGCACGCATAAATCAAAATGGCCGCCCAAGCTAACGGAAATGTAACGCAAATATGTTCAACATGCAGCAACATGAAATTTTATAGACTTCTTTAAAAAAGAAAAAACAGGACATCAACCCCCCAACCCACTATTAAAACTAATCCTTGTGCAACAACAACCCCGACAAACAGATTTCAACTGTGAAATTGTTGTAGATTTTTGATGCAGAGTCTTACGAAAGGTGGGCTGCGTCGCTTAAGGGAAGTATTAGGCTGTTCCAATGCCAAGGCATTCCTTGCCAGCTTTGACCCTTCACGCACTTCCGTGGCCAATGTTGCAATGGTTGGTCTTTATTGAGTTTGTCGGCTTTTGCCAGGAACTCGGTAATATAATTTTCGCATACGAAATTGGTTTACTTGGGGTTGCTATAAAGTTAGTGTTGGGTTATTTTTTTTTTTTTCTTTAACTTCGTTGCCATTTTTTTTTTTCATATGCATAACGGTCATTGGTTGGCTATGACAAAATCAACCCTAACTAAAAAAATTGACAGAGGTAAAAAGTTTTTGCACTGCGACAGGGTTAAATGCAAAATGTTGCTGCAACATGTTGCGTGCTGAGATTTTTGTGGCGCAGCAAAAACTTCGACAAGTTTTTGTTCTTGTGCATTTTTGGAAAGTTGTGCAATTTCAATTTAATTCACTTAAAATGCATTTTGCATTTTTATTGTTTCATTTTTGTATGCACATGTTTTGTCATCTTATTTTGCCTGCCAAAAGAGACCGGAAAACCTATAAACTTAAATGCACACACACATGCAGGCAGTTGCCCCAAAATGGGGCAGCATTGGGGGACTCATAAATCGTTGGCATAGACAAGCAGCTAAGCTCTAGCTGAGCATGCAACGAGTGTTCTGTGCATGCTAAGTGCAACATGGAGTGTGCCACACAGATCCAGAGAGAGGGAGAGACTCAACTTTAGTAATTATTCAAATGTTGCAAGTTTCAAGATTTGACCTGTAGGAACCAAAAAGGTGACGATGTTCAGCTCGGGGTGGCAGTGGCAGCTGCAACTGTCAGAGCTACAAAATTTATTTTATTTTAGCTTCTGGTTATTTAATAATTCAAGGCGGTAAAGTTTTTAAGTAAAATTCGCTTTGGTATGGCTTTAAGCTATGCGAGCTGCAACATTTTGCCAGTCTAAATTGTTAGATAAAACTTAATCTTGATGCAGTCAGTCAGTGGTGTAGATGAATGTTTATGAATGGGGGCGAGTGTTGCAGTTGGGAAATAAATCATAATGGAGATTTTAGTTAGTAGTGGCACAAAAATGTTTATATGATGGCAACAATTATTGAAGGAAATATGGGTTTTAGATAGTTTCTTGAAAAATTTATATATAAATGATGATGAAGTTGTTAAGATTGCTGTTTATGAATAGTGGCGGTATGTTGGGACATACATATATCATCATCTCAATTGTATTATAAGTGCCAAAAAGCCAGTAGAAGTTTGCTGATATACTAATTGCGAAAGGGTTTAGATTGTGGAAACAATTCAGGCCAATATTCAAGAAGTTTTCCTTAATGATTTCTGGGAATTAGCAGGCAGCTACTACGAAAAGAGGAAAGAATCAGACGAAAATAAGATTTGACTAGTACAGCTATTTAACGACATAATAGAATTAAAGATCAAGAAAAGAGAAAGAAAGAAGAGAAAGAGAAAAGAAAATCTCCCAATCCGGCATGGACAACATGAAGTCAATTATTTGAAGGTTCTTGGATCTTGCCAGAAAAGCTCATACTTCTATGGGAGTTATAGGAACTTCACACACGATGTCATCAGACTGCAACCATTCAAGATAATTCGGTGCAACGCAGGATTAAGACTAGCTGGATTGTTATATGACTTAAAAGGAGCACTATAGATCCTACGGGCCCTAGAAAGTTTTTTCCAATATCATTATTATTCATAATTCCTTAGCTCCGATTTCATTATTGTGATAATTTGCCATGGTAGGCAAAGGTTATATTTTTGGGAAACTCTCTACTGCTATGGAATATCATATACGAGTGATATTATATTATATATAAAATTCCCTGACTGACTATCTTTTCAGTAGCCCCTGGGAGGGGCATGGGGATCTCTACATATAACCGTTCGAAAAGAACAAGGGATCTACAGCGTATAGACGAATCCGAGAGGCTGTGTCTTTACGTAATAGAGACTTTCTATTTTAATTTCATTAATAAATCGAAAATTTTGAACTCAACAAGAAGTTCAGACTATGGAACTGTAAAAATTTTTTAATCTGATATATAATCCATATATTATCGAGTATTTATAAAATAAAATATGAGATTTAAAACAAAAATATTCTAATTTAAGACCTTGACTTTAATAGTGCCAAAGCAGAGATCTAGAATTCGAATCTGAGAAGATCTGAATTTTTATTTTTGTTCTTTCAAGAAACTTAAGCTGTGCTATTTTTCTTGCTTGATTGACCTGTCGGTCTTTATTTTAAATCAATGCCTATTACATAAGGTGATCGATTTCAAATATTTATATATTTCAATATCCACGAAGCTGCCAGCTTCAAATCGAAAGGAATCCCAAGGTTTTTCTCAGGATCAATGGAAATATTATTTCATTTTTTTTAGGAAAACTATTTTTTACTAATTATTGAATGTAGAAAAAAATTAAGGTAGCTCCATAATTCTTCCTCTACTTTTTTTCATGTTTAAGTAGCTCCAACGTTTATCAAAAAATTTTTTTATCTTATTCCCTTTTTTTATTTGATTACTTTTTTTTAAGATCTACGAAGTAAAAAGCTGGAAATCGAAAATATACCATACAAGCCATTCTAAATTTTGAAAATTTCATGATCATTGCAAACCTTATTGCAAAATATTTTTCGCTTCAATTGATATTTTTAATTAATTTAAAGTAGCGCCATAATTCTACTACTACATTTTTTCATTATAAAGTACCTCCATAATTCTTCTCAAACATTTTTTCATCTAATATACTAAATATCTCTATTTTTTTTAAGATCAACAAAGATAGAACTCGCAAAAATTCCATAATAGCAATTGTTAGTATTTCACAATTTCAGAATTAATGCGAAAAGCATATTCGGAGTTTGATTTTCTTTCAAAAAACAATCATATATATTACAGATGTTGCATTTTTCATGTGTTTTGCTTGATTCATGATTTTCAAAATTAAATGTTGTTGCTTAATTCCATTTATATTCTATTCCAATTAATTTCTTTAATTTCAATAAATTTCCGTTGAAAAGCTTCGTAATACTTTCGATATCTCTATTCTTTTGATATATTTCTCTCAAGATTTAGATGCATTGCATAAGAATTGCATAAGATTGTTCTTCGCTTCTTTGATTCCTTTAACTCCTTGAGGAGCACAGGACCCTTTGCATAAGATTAGTTCTAGGTTTTTTACATTTAGAAATCAATTCAAATTCTTTCTACATTTTTTCATAATAACAAAAGCTGAAATTTAGAAATTTATCAGGGGTGCCACAGAAAACCATTTCGATTCAATTTCGATGCAATTGCAATTCTTGGTGCCACAGACATGGCTAACAAGGGTTTTAAAAAAACCAATTCGATACAATTTCGATACAATTCCAATTCTTGGTGCCACATACATGACTATGAGCGGTTTTAAAACCGTTGTTAGCCATGTCTGTGGCATCAAGAATTCAATTGTATCGAAATTGAATCGAATTGGTTTTCTGTGGCACCCCTGTATATTAAGTTTTTTTTGAGGAATAAAGAACAGAAGATTGTTGAAGCAGCTCTACTGCATTGTTGTTATTGGGATCTTACCCAACAGTTTTTTAAAAAAGCGCCTACAATAGTATCTGCTGGAGAATATAGAGATGTTATTTTCTACGCTAACCAGATTGAAGTCAAGATCAAGGTCAAAATACAATACTTAATTAACTTCGAAAGAAAATAGCTAAGTTTCTTACTTTGCATGACTTTAAATTTATAGAGATTTAACCTAGTTGCGCTAGCCAAGATCTGAGCAAAATTTCTTCAGGAAAGTGCTGCAGTCTGCTGATAAGCCAACCGGTGCCACATTCTTCCAAAAGTCAGTGAACTTGATAGCTTCAAGAGTCATATATTAAAGCTCGAAGTTTTTCGCTAAAGTTTTTCTGAAACTCTTGTAGTGTATGTCATGATCCCCCCACTAATCCCTACACCCACGTCACTGACTTGTAGCACTTGTTAGCCCAAAATTGAAGCACTTTTAGCCAACACTTTGTGTTAATGGCATGCAGCAGCTAACAATATTTGTTTAAACTTTTGCACATAAATTAGGCTGAAATCACAATTAAAAGGGCGCCGCAACCCGCAGCTAGCGGGTTAAACCGCGTAATATCCTGAGACACCCTCATATACGATATACGAAGTATATGCAATAAAAGTGACGCACCCTTATGTTGTTGTTGTTGCTGTTGTTGTTGTTGCTACTGCTTATATAACGACACTTGGCGGCATTTTAATGTAATTAAAATGATGTTGGTTGGCTTTTGTCTTGCCAAACACACTTAAGTGGCTTGCATGCCTTTGCCTCTGCCTTTATTATTACACACAGCTCCGCCCTACCCAATCCCCTCTCTGAAGGCAGTTACACAACACTGAAAACCCAACAACAACCAACATTGCATCATTGAAATTTTTGTATCTCTAATCCCCTTTTGAAGCTTTGCTGTTGACACTTTTAATGCATTTTGAGCTTAAATCTAGACACTCATTCATTATATTTTTGTTTCTAATCATAATCCATTTTGAAAAGTTTTCTTTTCCTCCTTTTTTTGTGGCCAACTGTTGCCATTAGAATTTCCATTAGAAAATGCTTGTCACGCTTTGACCATAATTTGAAAATTATGCCATGAGTCATGTAAGTCAGAGAGCCGTAATTGAAAATGCAAATATTTGATTGTCATAAGTATGCCACGTACATATGTGTACTATATACTATATATATAGTATATATGTACTTACAACACATGCACATATGTAATGGCATTTACCGCAATCAGTCTAAAAATCAAATTATTTAAATAATACCCAATGATATGTTATTGTGTGCAATAAGAGCTTGTGATTAGCAGACCAATAACAATTACAATGGAAATTGGAACAAAACAAGTGGAATAAATGAAACACTGGGGAGTCGAGGTACGTATGCACTATAATTAAATAGGATTATCTTTATTAGTTGTTGTAACACGAAAGGAAATAAAACTCAGCGAAATTTATTAGTTTTAGGTAAGGATATATTAAAAATACAAAATAAAAAATTTCAGAGAGCTCTTTGAAAAAAGGAGAGTCCGTTTTTGGAACGAGTGTTTTGGAGTACGGATCTATAATATTTTTTTTATCGATTTTGTATTTCTGACTTAGGAATAGGAATGTCAGTGATGAGTTATTTAAAATTTAAAATTGTAAATAGGTCTTGAATAAATCTTTGATATCCAAGAGATCTTTTTTTTTATACCCTCTGCTTTAAGATAAAGGGTATCCCAAGCTTGTGAAAATGTAGCAAAGGAAACGTCGGAAAATCTTATTTACTATAAGATGGATAGAATGACAAAAGAAATTGGTTTAGACATGATCATCTACCTGGCCCCATGTATAGCCGTTTTGCTCTAGATCTTTGAATAAAAAAGCTAGAACAACCAACTTGGACGTTTGGAATTCTTATATGTCTATAAAAATTAAGTTTATCGAATCTTTTTTCGAAACGTACATTAAATTTGCGCGAATGTTTGTGTTTCCAATAAAATATCCGCAAATATAGTCAGGAAGACAAATTGCATGCATCTAGACTGACCGCTGTGGCGGATCCACGAGACGGGGTTTACGACACCGGGTCACCACAAAAGATGGAAAAATGGGTTGAAAGTCTTTTGTTTTCGCGATCTCAAATATAAACACTTTAAAGTGAAGAGCCCCCAAGGACAAATTCTAGATCCGCTCCTGCATGGCCGTCTATTAAATCGTTTGTCTGGCCATCTGTATGAACACTTATATCTTGGAAATTACAAGAGCTTAACTTGAAATTCTGAATCCTAAGAAGTCCAAGCATATTATGATTAAACTTTTTTCTCTTCTGGCATGTATTTTTTAATTCCTCCCCTTAAAAATGTGCCGAATTTTCTAAAATTGAGAAGTTACAGCTTTAATTTGTTTTGTAAAGTAAAAAAATCTTTCGATTAATAGCAAACATCATTGGAACCATGTACATATATTATATGAATGCATATATGAGTGATATCCCAGAAATAACCTATCTAACATAACATAAATCTGCATTACTAGAGATCACCCTTAGTGAATTCGGTACTATGGGAAAAATTTGTGATCCCTTCTCATTATTAGATCGCTTTTACTGAATTCGATAGCATTAAACAAATTTGTGACCTCTCCAAAAATGGGAAAGAATTATCAAAATGGATTGAATTGAAATTGGATTGAAATCTCGAACGTCGTATTTTGGGGGAAAATTTGGTGGTGAAAAACTTAAGCTTTCAAAGCACTGTACAAACTCGTTTTATTTTTTTTCGAATATTTACCAACACTGGTATGTCAGGTCGCCAAATTGTAGATCTGCCCTCGTAGTGCAAAAAGCAGGCAATAATTGACCGAATTCTTCCTATAGAGGTAATGATAACGCAGCGATCGAGTTTTGGCCTTAAAACATTACATTAGTTCGAGAAGTGAAAATTATTTGATTCTTTGTTTTTTTATGATTTTTTTTTTTACAAACTGTCAGATGATCAATTAAAAAAAGAATGAAAGTATATAAAGTAAAATATACAATTTTTTTTGCCGTTTAGATTTCATTCTATTGTTCCATAAACCTTTTTTAGGAGTCTTTATTTATAAGAATTTTTTTTTTTCAATCCGTCAGATGACCATCAGGAAATTTTTTTTCTTAAATATAAGTAGAATGAAGGAATAATATTAATAAAATATAAAATTTTGGAGGCTAGAGGCAGAATTTTTGCTATAGAGGTAATGATAGTTGCGTTGGTAGAATTTGGGGCTTAAAACTGTACGTCAGCTAAAGAAGTGAAAATTTCTAAAATATAAAATCTTTTTTGGAAGCTTACTTTACAAATTTGATTAAAAACTAAATATAAATAATTGTATTTATTAATGATTTTTCAATTTAAAGTTATTTTGTAAGCTCTTTTATTAGAAAAATTAAAAAAAAAAATTTGTACAATTTATTTATTTCCTTTATATAATATATGACTTTACCTATTACTATAGAAAGTCCGCAAATGAATTGTGCTGCTATGAGTAAAGTAGGTTTAATTTAATAATTTTAAAATAAAAAAATTCAGCTCCAGACCTTTCAAATTTTCCAAATTTTTAGGTTATGTATTAATTTTAGTTTATTAGGTCTTTCCCTATACACCAAAAAGTCGAACAATAATTTTTCTGATAAAATAAATTTATTTGATTAAAGCTGTTAAAAAAAATTTGAAAGGCATCTTAAGATCGTTCACATTCTCGCGAAATTGTTTTTAGGAGATGTCAGATGAGGAACATGATTATGAGATTCAAACAAATGACTTATTTGGTTTTTCTTACTTTACAACAAATTTATAAATACATAGTATGTAGAGGCTTAAATTTATCATGGTGAATAGCTAAGCACCATGGAATTTCGAATCCAAAACGGTCTAAAATATTTCTAGGAAACGGAATTTCTGTATAGATGATATTTAGTTGGGCTCTTTATCTCCTTGTGGAGCATAGGGCCACCAGTGTAAGTGTAAGTTAAGTAATATAAAGATTTTTGATAAGTCCATCTATTGTATTTTTTGCCCCAAGTGACAAACCCTTGATCGAAGCTTGTATTGAAAAAATATGTTTATACTTCGCACAAGGCGCCAAAAGCGCCTCGTTGGACAATGAGCAAAGCTAGCAGTGGGTGGCCCCCCTTGTCCACACAAATTTATGCTCACAAATAGTCACGAGCAACTTCAAAATATTTATACATTATTTAAAACTATTTAAAGCTAATTAATTTATAATATTTAAAAGCAAACTTTACAGAGTAACAAAATTTTCTAAAAACTTAATAAACTATCTTTCGGATTAAACTCGACTAACAGAAACACAAACAACATTAGCCATTGTCACAAAGACAATTTGATGGCAAACTTTGAGTTGGCCTTAACATTATTCAGGCAACTAATTGAAAAGCATTTGCAAGTTCGGCACGTATTAATATCTTGATGGGGCCTTAAGTGGGTGGTAACTGATATTTGGTTAAGACTGCAGGCATTAAAATATCTGAAGACATTTCAGGACAAGTCAAAAGTTTAAGATATGCAACATTTAACTTAACTTCAGACAGCTTTTATTTATGTATATGTGTGTGTGTGTGCTTTTGACCAAATTTGTTGCAAATGTTGTTTTAGTTTAATTAAATTTATTCGCTACGGAACTCAATTCTAATGATTAGATTTTTGGTGAGGAAATCTTTTTGTTATGACTGTTGCATTTAGATGAAGAAATAATAAACAAAATATTCAATTGCCAAAATATTGAGACACTTCAATTGCACAATGCCGGAAAATTGTAACTTCATTTGTGAAATTATATTTAAAATTGAATATACAAAATTAAAATTAATAGAGTAAAATAAACAAACACTTTAAGTAAGCTAAGCAAATTGTCATAATCGCATCAAGTTTGATTTAAATAAGCAGAGCGATGTAGATTTTATAAAGAGGTATTTGTTACTTATGCAATTAAGGATATTTTAAATAATTTAAATAATATTTAAATTTATTAAAAAGAGAGCAGATTTTGTTCTTTGTGGCTTTGTATAAAGAAAGCAAAATAAGGAAGCTAATTAGGTTCTAATTAAAGAAATATATATTATATATGTCGAAAAAAAAGATGATAAGAAATGGAAATGAATATGGCTATGAAAATATTTGTTTAAACAATAATCTTATGAAAATTTAAACAAATATTCTTGCACTTTACAAAATTTTGAGAGACAAATTAAAAAATTTGAATTTGGAAAATATTTAGGCAAAAGGTAAATTTTTTTAGCTTTTCTGGATACATAAAAAATTATATACAAATTTTAAACCAATTACATTTAAAGTATTTTAAAACGTGTATTTCTTTATGTTGTTAAGTGCAGCCACTAGATGGCGCTAGAGAGTTTATATCGCTAGATGGCGTTAGAAAATATTAGCTTGTTAAACTTTTAATATAATTTAATCAAATATGGTTTTACATTGAAAAATATTTTGGAAGCAACACAGTATTTAAAAAAAAAATGTTCAAATTTAAAAAAAAATTTCTTTGAGTTATTTTAAAACGAGCATTTTTTCATTATTAAATGCGAGCACTAGATGGCGCAAGCAGAGAGATATCGTTAGATGGCGCTAATTAATTAAAAAATTTTAATAAATTGTATTTCAGTTAATATGAAACGATGATTTTTGTTTTGTTAACTGCGGCCACTCGATGGTTCAAGCGAAAAGGTAACGCTACATGGCGCTAGAAAATATTTTTTGTTAAAAAGTGAATGAAAGTGTTATCAAATATTATTTTATTAAAAAAAAGAAAAAATACAAGCAATTACAGTCAGTTAAGTAAGAGCGTGTACGGCATTATCCGCAGTCGGTAAGGAGTAGATCTCTAAAAATTCGTTTAGCAGAATGAGTACTGCATATGCAGAACACTTCAGCA
>JBAMAX010002376.1:0-14037 GCA_037043745.1 Chymomyza amoena | reverse complement strand
ATTATTAACCCTTTGCACTCGAATGTCGCCGCATTTGCGCCATTACATATGTTAAGAATAACTCGAATGTCGCCGCATTTGCGCCACACTTATTGATCTCACTCAGCACTCTTGATTCTTAGATAATGTTTATGTTAGATAATTATTTCTTTCTTTTAGTCTTGAATATAAGCTACAATATGCTTTATTACAATATATTTAAAAATAAATTGATTTGTTCAACTGCAGCGACCGCATTTTTCTTAAACATTAATGCATTCACTTTTTACAAAAAAAGCTCTCGAGTTGCTGGTTGCTACTTTTGCTTTTTTAGGCTCGAATGCAAAGGGTTAAAGATGATCGCTGCATCTAAGCCTTTTTCGCTCGAAACGGTTTACAATACCAAAATATTAAAAATTAATTTTTTTCCCGATCAAAACTATATTAATCCTATTCCTGATTCCGTAAGTGCAGGCGTGTTATGATAAATTTTTACTGCGTACAGAAAATTGAAGAACCCCAATTTTTAGTCCTTTTAAAGAAGGTCGCTTCATCTAAGAAAAGAATTAGTTTTGCAGCAAAAAAAAACTCCTTTTTCGCTTGGTTTACAATACCAAAAAATTAATTTTCTTTTTTTATAAATTCTTAATTTTTTAAAGTGTTATAACAACGTTTTACAAGATACTGAAGTTTGAAGGAATCCAATTAATGGGGTCGCTTTATATAAGTTGATACAATGTTTTCCAATTTTCTATAAATAAATATAATGGAATATAAAGGGTTTTTCGATCGAAACCATATAAAATACTAAAAACCACTTATTCCATAAATGCGACTGTCATCTAAGGTATTACAATAACTTTTTGTAAAAGGGTGCAGAAGGTTGAAAAACCCCAATTCCTGGTCTTCCAAAAATGTTTTCTAAGCTTTCTGTATAATTTTGTATTAGAACAATATATACCAAAACAGTGTCAAATACTGAAAATTTATTTTTTCAGAAATAAATATACCGAAAGAAGATGATTTAAAAGTCTTCCAATTTCAAAAACTTTTCCAAGTTTTTTGTAAAATTTTGCAGTACAATAATATATTATAACAGTGTAACATATACTATAAAAAATTCTTTTTGCAGATATAAATATACCGAATCACTGTCAAAAACTAAAAATTTCCTATTGCACACTTTTTTCTCTAATTTTGTAAAAAAATCTTTCGCTTCAAAAAAATGTTTTTCGATCGAAGTGTGAATATTAAAAATAATTCGAGGATTTTGTAATATTGACATATGTATATGATTTATATATTTCTACCTTTAAACATAAGTCGTTAAATTAATTGTTTTTCGTGCAATCTTGAAATATTAAAAAGGTCTTCTCATACAAAACGGTTTTGTGAAGTCCATCAAAAAAAAATTAGATTTTTCTGAATTTTACTGCTTTTTAAGAGCTATTCTGCTAGACATGTCGGAGACAAGTCCAATAAATAGATGGACATGATTTTCGAACTTTTGTGTTGCCTAGAGAATGCTTTATCCCTGTCACGAAATTCCTCTTGAAGATACTCTATATATATTCGTATAACAAAACGGAATCTAAAAGGATTTGAGGCTGTTATTTGGATCGAGAAGATAGAATTCTGGATAGATTTTAACTTCTGCATCTGAAAGTCTGATCTAGTGCGCAATAGAGATTACGGATCTTCTTAAAATGTCTTTTTAAAAGTAATGTAAGAAGGTACTTTAATAGTACTTATTATTATATATTACCTAAAATTACATTTAATAGCTTATTTATAATAACCTTAATTAAAGCAAACAAATCAAAGAAAAACTTAAGCCCTAAGAACTTATTTTTGGGAGCTTCTACCTTATTTCGAATAGAAACAGTGTATAAAAAAAAAAATGTTACAAAACTGTATAAAATAAAGTGTAGCCTGGTTGTAATAGAGATCGAAGAGAACAAAGACCTACAGTTTATAGGCAGTGTCTTGTATTAATACACATTTTCTCCTATAAAGCCAAGCTTAATAAAAAATATTTATTTTCGACTTTCACTCCCGAAATATCAAATGGCAGCCAGATACTTTTATTACCATTTGCAAGCTATCATATTTTCTGTCATCTACTAAACCAACATCATATATAAGCCTTGGAAACGTGCATAATAAATTAATCTTTTTATATACCATATAACCATACCATCAAAAGTTACATATAACAAAATTGAGTACAGTACAAAGCCCCGAAAACAAAAGCTATTAAATTTGACAAATTATTATGAAAAGCAAAACGACAACAATTATGGTTAGTCAGAAGGCAGTCATTGGAAAAGCCGGCAACCATCGATGCATATGAATAGTAAAAAGCTATAATAATTATATTCATTTTTGGGAAACTTTTTTTTTTAATATATGTACTCTAAAAGTGTATATTTGATTTGCTATGATATTGGTAACAGACAGAAGGTGACGCAGCAGATCATATATATAAGATAACAAAATCACCTTTAATGTGAAAATTGTGAAAGCTAATGGGAAAGGGATATTTTGGTATCAAAAAAAAGTCTGCTGATCAATCATTTTTTATTTTATATATAAAATTCTCGTGTCACAATGTTAGTTACCATACTCCTCCAAAACGGCTGGACCGATTCTCATGAAATTGTGTGTGTCTACAACATCTATTTTTCATACTCCTAAATGAGCTAGTTTTTATATGTTATACTTAAAAGTATCAAATGGGTCAGTGGCTGCACCCTTGATTCAGCCGGGAATCAGAGGTGATTTTTAATCAATGTTGGGACCAGCTTTTTTTGAACTAATTCATTTGATTTCTAGTAATACCAAATTGGTAGTTGATTAACTAAAGATTCTAAAATGGTCCTTATATGGCCATCGAAGCAACAACTCGTAGAACTAAAAGTTTCAACCTTGAAATAAAAGCAACTATGGTGACGTCACAAAAATTAGGCGAAAATGACGTCAACCTTAAAATAAAATGTAATACTTATAGATTGAAAGTTTCCTGTAATCTTTTTTGTGCCAAAAAAGGAGCGTATTCAGATATTGTAAATCACAGGCCTTTGCTTCATACGATATTTCGGATCATACATTATTGCTTAAATTAAAAAAAGTAGTAGTACTAGTACAGCCGAAATAGGTTTCGACCAGGAAAAACTTTATCCTGGAATTTCTCTTGCTTAACGATTTAAGGAGCATTTAAAAAGTCAAAAACACAATTGTGAAACCCCGAATTCTCCTTAGGGTACTACTTATAGGGGGCATCGCTGCCTGCTCGCTTTACTCATCAACCCACACCCAACACACTTGAAATTAAAAAAATCATAAGAAACAAATATCGTCTGCTATACACAAAACATGTTCTACACTTTCAAAAAGATGAGAAAAAGTACTTTTTTATATAATAGAGCGATTTGGAATATCATAAGTCCCAAAAAATCTCTTGTAGGTGTCTTCAGATGTTCAACGTTAAAGTCCTCCGTTTTCCTTGCTTCAAATAATGTTTAAAACTTAGAAATTCAAATGAATCATTATTGAGATAAATTAAATCGAAAAGTGTGACCGTATTTTAAAATATAGCCCTGCCAACAGCTTCACAATCCCTGGATGTGGTCACACTTTTTAGTGTTGAAAGTCTGCTGATATGCAAAAACTTTAGAAAATTACAGATAGTGATAGCAAAAAATGGCGAAATTGGGAGCACTCAAATACGAAGACGAACTTAATTTATTTGTTTTTCGGAGCATGGCCGAATATATCATATTAAACTTACAGATGTTGATGAATTTCTTTAGAAATCACATTTATGACATCATATTTTTATTACGAGGTTAAGTCCTCGTCAGGCAGCATTTATAGAGATGGTGGATTTCTGCCAAGATATCTTCGATTTTTTTTTTTTTTAAATTTCTATATCGCATTACCTTAGAGCATTTAACTTTCGGTGACCTCTAGTCATAAACGTCTATATCCTTTAAACAAAAAAGGAATACAAAATTTGATAGAATTTCTAGTTATTAGTTGTTCTCTCTTGTTTTGTCCTTTATTGTTTTTGACCAACCACAACAATTGCATTTTGATGTATAGGAGATAAGCTGAAATCCGCGGTACAGTTGCTGTGGCATCAATATGGAAATTGTGGTTAATTGAATTCACTGAACGAAGTTTATACTTGTTTTTTTTTTGTTGTAGTTTATTGCAAATTGTTGTTTTTGTTGTTTCTGTTGATGTTGGCTATTTTCCGTATGTGAAAATTAATTGAAGTTTTCCCAGTTTAATGGGCATTTTTTTCAGTGGGGGTGAATAACTCGACAAGCAAAACACTCGCATGACTAACTTTTCATGTTATACTTTACTTTGTTTGCTTGTGTGCGTAGTTTTATAGTGTTGGAAAATGTTTTATGACGAACAACATATAAAAGTTGTCCCCTGTTTATTTTCATACATTTTTCATACGCTTTACTTTTAATTGACAATGGTATAAGATAATTAAATGCTGATATGCAACATGCTAACAAGATATTTTGTTTAATCGTTGTTTTATCTATAAAGTTCATGTTCATTGTCAGTGGGGATAGTTTATAAAAATTTGTAACACTAAAGTGAGTTGAATGTGCCGGAAATAAAGCAGAACTAACAGATTTAGGATAAACTTCAACAAATAAGGTCTATTTACCAATTATGCCTACAGAACGAATTTTTTCACGTCGTTTTGCGATTTTTGTAAGAATAAAATGTTTTTGAAAATCACTTTTATTTGTAGTTTTTGAAAAAAGAGCAATAGTAATGAAATGTTTTGTATTGAAAATGCAATGGACAACAAAAATGAGATGAAAAAAATGGCGTACGGAAAGTCGGGCGCGGACGACTTTAGGATACCCTGTTACCACATAGCTTGCAATAAAATCCGGTTCCTTCACAAAAAACCAAAAACAGAAGAAGTTTTTAAGCAAAAATTTTTTTTTGACCAATCGTTCCTATGGTAGCTATATGATATAGTCAACCGATGACAATAAAATTTGACTCAGTGCTTAAATACCTTAAAAAATATCTGAATGTCGAATATAGTTCAAATATCTTTACAAACAAACGAAACACATCGAATTTTGTTTAAAAAACGTGTTTTTGGACCGATTGGTCCTATAGGAGGTATATGATATAGTCAACCGATTTGGATCAAATTTAGTACAGTGCTATAAAAAACTCACGAATATCAAATTTGGTCCCAATATCTCAACAAACAAAATTAACACAAAAAATTTTTTAAAAAAATCGATTTTTTGGAAGATCGACCATATGGGAGATATATGATATACCAAATTTGTTCAAATGTGGCACATTGCTTAAGTGCTCTAAAAAATTTCCAAACGCCAAATCTGGTTACGATATCTTTATTAAAAAACGAAATGTAGCGAACTTTTCTTTAAAAAAAGTTATTTTGTCCGATCGGTCCAATGGGAGATATATGATATATTCAACCGATTTTGATCAAACTAAGTACAGTGCTAAGGAACTATAAAAAACTTACGAATATCAAATTTGGTCCCAACATCTTAACAAACAAATGAAACACAACAAATTTTGTTAACAAATCGATTTTTGGGAAGATCGGACCTATGGGAGCTATATGATATAGTCAACCGATTTTGTTCAAATTTGGCACATTGCTTAAGTGGTCTAACAAATTTCCAAACGTCAAATTTGGTTACGATATCTTTATTAAAAAACGAAATATGGCGAATTTTTCTTTAAAAAAGTTATTTTGGCAGATCGGTCCTATGGGAGCTATATGATATAGTCAACCGATTTTGATCAAATTTGGTTACAGTGATTGGGAACTATAAAAAAAACTTTCGAATACCAAATTTGGTTACGATATCTTCATAAACAAACGAATTATTCATCTTAAACGTTTTTTTTTGTCGAGGTCGTCTCAAACACCCCCATGGGAGCTATATAATTTATCCCCGATATCAAAAAAATAAAATAAACTTGCCTCCTATGGAATAATATGGGATCTAATATGAAAGTTTGGTAACTCTAGCTCTTACCATCTCTGAGATCTAGGCGTTCACACGGACGGACAGACGGACATGGGTATATCGACTTCTCTATTCACCCTGATCATATTTTAGGTAACTTTGGGGTGTCTCCAACGTCTCCTTCTATATGTTACATACATTTTCGGCTTGCACAAACTTAATATACCCTTGGTACCATACGGTACATGGTATAAAAATAGAGTATATAGGAAAATTTAAACCGCACATATAATATGTTTTCAATCAGTTTTGGAACATTTTTGAAAACCTACAAAACTTTAAGCTTTCAAGTACTAATTTTTCTGGACAATCTTGAAAACCATAATAAATGTTTAAAATGTTCTTCTTTGTATTGTCCATATTATATAAGAATGGCCCATTGTAAAAGATTTTGTTTGCTTTTGCCTCACTTAATTTATTTGATAAGAATTTTTATTTAATTGCTGGATTTACAGCCATTCAAAATGTACAATAAGATTCCTCGACCATATACATATGTATAAATATATATATATATATATATATATATATGCGTATGTATACAATTCGCGGTTGCAATTTTTCGTTTGTAATGAATGGTGGTTAAATTAATTAAATTAACTTGACCAATGAATATGTATGGAGCAATTCAGTTTCAATCCATAAACTCGCGACTGATGAGAAATAACTTGTGGTTTTATTGCTATCCATCAGTGAATTTATTTAAAATTTTAATTATTGAGGCTTTCTTTATGTAAAAATATCAAAAGTGGACTTGAAAGTGAGTTCTTTAAGAGGCAGCAGTAGGAGATGCGATTCAAAAATCAGTATAAATTTTATTAAATTTATATATATATGAGTAAGAAATTATCGAAAACAAAGTCAGAAACGGCTTAAATTCAAGCAATACACGATGCAAATATTTGTTTAAAATGCATCAAATATTTTGTCATATATTTGAGACAGTGTGACGATCAAATATTTGGCAGCTACTTTGTCTTTTGTTTGCCCAAGTGTAATGGCGAACCAAATATTTCCAAATATTTCACATATGGAGAAAATATGTGTTGAAAATGCGTTTCAAAAATTTTTATTTTTTGTTATAAAAGAAATAATTGAAAACACGCTCAGAAACGACTTAAATTCAAGCATTAGACGAAGCAAATATTTGCTCAAAATGCATCAAATATTTGGTCAATTATTTGATTGTCAGTGTGATGATTAGAAAATTTTTTCTTTGCCAGCCTTATGGTCTTGTGTCTTGCATAGTGTAGGAAAGATGTGTTGGAGATGTGAATCAAAAATTTGTATATTTTTTATATATTATAAGAAATAATCGAAAGCAAGCTCGCAAACGACTAAAATTCAAGCAAAAGACAAATATTTGCACAAAATGCATCAAATATTTGGTCCACCATATCTTTGCCCTCTATTTGGTCTTGTCATTTCCAGTGTATAATTTCGAAGCATATATTTCCTCAGCATAATGGAAATTCTAAAGTCCAGTAATCTAGAAGGATGAGTTGGAAATGCAAATCAAAGTTTAGTACATTCCTATTATAGGTACATTGGAAGTTATTTATAATATAGACTGTAATGGTTTAAATTCAAGCATTACAAATACGAGGTATGTTTAAAGAATAATGTGACTTTTCAAATTTCGCGGGCAACGTATTTTCGATTATCGATTTTTTTTTTTTTGTTGTTGTGTTGGTACACTCTTCCCGAACATCTGTACCAAATTTTAAGTGAATGGCATTTTTTGTTTGGTTGTGAGAGGCCAAAATCTTTAGAGGTTTCTATGGGGCCACAATTTTTTTCAGCGTGCCAGACCAACCGAGCTAAGTAGTAGCCACCAATATTTCAATATGCTAGAAAGGCTGAATTTGTGGCCTTATAGCAAGTAAAGTCAAAGAATATAGAACTACAGGTAACCCTCCTACAACTCGGGTTTCTATAACGCGTTTTCGCTACAACGCGGTTCCCAAAATGCGGAAATTTTCTTACAACGCTACTCCTACAACGCGATTTTTACAAACTGGGCAACCAAAGATAATGGAGAAAATGGAACAGTCGCTTACGGTGTGGATAGAAGATACGACGAAAAAACGATTGCCTTTAGATGGGAATGTAATTAAGCAGAAAGCACTAAAAATATTTAATTATTTGAAGGAAGTAGGACAATCGTCAATCAATGAAGAATGAAGAATGAATGATTCGAAAAATTCAAAAAAAGACGGGCACTTCACAAATTAAAAAAACAGGCTGAAAGTGCATCCGCATTAAAATGCCCAACAGAGCTCGGAAAAATAAAAGAATATTATTATTTACCACAACAAGTGTTCAACGCTAATGAGACAGGTTTGTGGTGGAAAAAAATGCCTTCAAGAACTTTTATTTCGAAAAACGAAAAAACAGCTTCTGGCTTTAAGGTTTCTAAAGATCCAATAACATTATTGCTGTGCAGTAATGCGTCTGAGGATTTTATGTTCAAGCCAATGTTTGTTAACTGATCATAAAATCCAAGATCTATGAAACGATGAAATTAGTACGCTACCTTTTTTGCGCAATTAACTCTTTAAAAAAAATTAAGTCATTTAATTTGTAGTTTAACCTTTTTGCATTTGTGCAGTGGCGGTTTATAAATGGATTAATTGCTCATTGTTTTGAGAACTATCCAAAGAGTCTACGAGGGGTATTCAAAGAAAGTTTCCCTAATTTTAAAAAAAGTACAAAAAAATTTTAGGTTACAAAATGAATATTTATTAATTATTTGACTCACAAACTATTTTTCTACATAGTCACCTTCGACTTGAATACATTTTTCGTATCTGCTATAGAGTTTATAAAAACCTTCTTTTAAAAAAAACGTGTCGTGTTTTTTGGAGCCATAATTTGACAGATGTTTGGAAATGGCATATTTAAAGGGTATCTCCAGCATATGTCTGACCCTTCCATATATAGGGTTTTTTTTTCGGCTATTGTAATTCACAGATTCTGAAACACAGACGGCAGAGGTATTCTTTAGATATATTTTATTAAATTTGTTAAATTACACATTGTAAGCGGGCTCTGCTAAGGAGTATTGTAATAAGTAATAATCCGACCGCAAAAGGCGGATAATATATTTTTTAGAACTTGAAGCTAAAAAAGTCTCAGCAAATTATAAATTTGTTGTGACATTTACCAAACTATTGTTCCTGCCAAACTAGAGGTTCGTTAAAAGGTGTCCTAGCAGCGGTATACCATGTATCCTTTTCTATAGACAAACAGTTTTCTAAGCTCCAGTGCAACAGTGCTCAAGTATGAATACATATTTAGTCGAATCGACGTGATAACTTGTATGATGTTGTCCATATAGTTTTAAATAAAACTATAAAACAAGTAAAGCTGAATTCCGCCAAGAAAAAACATATTATTATGCATACGATATATTCCCACTTTAAACTTTATTAAAACATTTTTTTGTTTGCATAATTACATTAGGAATTGAAAATAACATTTTCAACTCAAAAGTAAGGAATTTCTTCAATCTCATAGTGGTCCATCAAAAGGACCACCAGTTTGACAATTATGTTGTGATACATGGACTTTAAGGGAAAGAAAAAGTTTACTTGAAATGATTGAATTAATTCGAATTACAAAATACTTACTCTGCAACTCCCATAAGGAATAGTGGGATCAAAAGAAGTCCAGCCTTGTAGTTCATTTTCAAATATATTACATGAAAACTCTCAAAGTTGCTTCCTTATATATTGTTAATCTTAAAGCCCAGAACTTATTGAATTGGTTCCACACAGGTGTTCAATATCGGCATACATATTATAGTTTGGAACAAAAATAATTGCATAAGTCGAGCAGTGTGCGACATTCTGATACCCTGCAAAGAATGTTATTTCCCGGCATTTTAATCTCTCAGTTTTTTTTGTTATGCTTTTACTATTTTATATTATTTTTTTTTATTTATTTATTACATTTTCCATCCTATAATGCTCCTTAAATCAAATTCATTTCATTTCGCGACTACCTTTTATTTTTATTAATAAATTTTCTTGTTTGCTCTTTAATTAAATTGTCGGATCAGGTTTTGCTTTTCAGAGTAGCTTTATTTTTATACTTATTTCCTTAAAAGTACAAAGGGTATACTAGCACAATGACGGACAGAAGAAGGCATGGCAGACCCAAAATCCTTTATACCAAAATAGCCCTGGGTAGCGATTGAGACATGTCCGACCGTCTGAATAAACGCCTAGATTTCGGAGACTATCGGGGGTAGTACAGAAATCTTGAAAGATTTTGGCAAAGGCTTGAAAACAAATCTGTAGAAAAACCGTAGATGCATAGAAATGTTACATATATCATTTTTGATATTAATTTCGGAAAATTATTTGAAACATCTCCAGTAAAGGATATTTTAATAAGCCTTCAAATTGATGAAAACAATAATTCAAATGTTATGAAAATTGTAATGCTAATTGTGCCCTTGTAGAAGTTGGATTAACTATTTCCAATGCACTCGCTTAATATTTAAAACGAAGCTAGATTAAGTATATAAGACATAATTTATATATTATTATTTATTTAAAAGTAGAATTTAATTCTAAGTTATAATAATGTTTATAATCAAAGCAACGTAGGCCTTAGGATATTTAAAACAATATGACGTACGTAAAGTCGGGCGCGGGCGACTTTGGAATACCCTGTACCATTAGCTTGCAATAAAATCCGGTTCCTTCATTAAAAAGCAAAAACAGAAGAATTTTTAAGCACACATTTTTATTTTTACCTATCGTTCCTATCAGAGCTGTATATAAGTCTACAGATTTTAATCAAATTTGGTGCAATGCTTAACACCTACAAAAAACTTACAAGTGCCAAATTTAATTCCAATATCTTCACAAACAAACGAAACCCAACAAATTTTATTCAAAAATCGATTTTTTGGAAGATCGGCCCTGTGGGAGCTATATGATATAGTCAACCGATTTTGTTTAAATTTGGTTCAGTGCTTGGTTAAGATGTTGTCTTCTTAAACAACCGAATTATTAATTTAAACCTTTTTTTTCGAGGTCATCTGAAACACCCCTATGGAAGCTATATAATTTAACCCCGATATCAAAAAACAAAAATAAACTTGTCTCCTATGGAATAATATGGGTTCTAATTTGAAAGTTTGGTTACTCTAGCTCTTACCATCTCTGAGATCTAGTCGTTCAAAAGGACAGACGGACTTGGGTATATCGACTTCTCTATTCACCCTGATCATATTTTAGGTAACTTTGGGGCATCTCCGACGACTCTTTCTATATGTTACATACATTTTCGGCTTGCACAAACTTAATATACCCTTTTACCATACGGTACAGGTTATAAAAATCGCAATTAGGTGGCAACTCCTTAGCTCGAAAAAATGTTGTTCTTTGACCCAAAATGGAGAATGTACCAAATATTTGAATATATTTTTTGTAAAAATGAAAATCATGAATGGAAATATTAGATTTATCAAAACATAAAGATAAATCAGAAATTGAATAAATAAGAAATTGACAAATAAGTAAGAGTTTATGAGAATAAAATAATTGGAATTGCTAATAAATTGTGGCATCCCAGTTTATTAGCTAGACTAAAGAAACTTTATCAGCAAGAGGTCATATTTCCTGAATAGATAAAGTGATCTTACCCTTATCGATATCTTAGAATATTATCTTTCTTAGGGGTGAACAAGGTAGTTATAAAACACGGTCGATTATTATTAAATTATTGCATAATTCCTTAATCTTTTTGCGAAAGTGTTTGAAATTTTATTTGTATTAAATCAAGTGCTATATTTGCTAATCGTAATTAATAAATAAATAGCCTTAGGACTTAACGGAAGCCAGGTATTTAAACTTAAATAAACCGCGTCGGAGAGAATGCTGCCAGATGTCAAAATGTACCACAAGTTTCGCCTACGTATTTTTCTAATATCTTAATATATCTCAATTTCAAAGTTCGTAAAAACTTCAATGTTTTGTGAATATTTCTATAAACTTTGTTTCAAAAAAAATGGGCAGCGTTTGTTGTTTTATTTTCCCAAAAACGCATTTATATAGTATATTAAAAGTTATCCAAAAGCAAAAAGTTCTTTAAGCTTAAAGCCTTCGGTACAACATGCAACATTTTTTCTGGGAAAAAAGTCTCGAAAAATAATATTGGCTGGTATTTTTATCAGTACTGCCAAATGAATTTCATTATTATATTCGAGGAATATTTTCAAGGCAATTAGGTTCTGATAATTAAAACTGTAGCTTGGACCTTAAATTTAGCTTCTTGCAATATTTTATTTATTTTAATTTTTAATTAAATTAATCATAAATACAATATCAGCGAGGGCAGACAAATTAATAAAAAATATGTCCGGGTTTCTTAATTTTCCCTTCTCCAAAGAAACTGAAATGAAAAAAAATTAATATGTATGGTATTGTTATAAAATATTTACCACGCGATGATTCTCATCATACGTCATCTCCTCATAATCCTTACGAATTAACTTCTTCTTGATAATAAGATAAATAAAAAATATTTTTTCTCAAATTTTAACAATATGGCATACGCATATCGGATTAGATCAGTATTGGTACATCATGTGTATAAAATTGATTAGATAGTATGGGGAGATTATCAGTTTAAAGTAAGTTAATTGTTGTTTCCCTGGGATTTTAAACTTTGTTAACCAAATTAATGAGAAAAATTTATCAAGCTATAAAAAAAGCTTGAGGTCAAGATAATAAAATTTATTCTGCAGAATTATATTAATTTTTTTGAGGATTTTGCTTCAGTAGGCTCAATTTGATTGAGTTTTTTTAGTGTTTTTTTTTTTGTTTAATTTTTATGCTACTATTATCATAATTTTTATACCCTGTACCGTATGGTCCAAGGGTATATTAAGTTTGTGCAAGCCGAAAATGTATGTAACATATAGAAGGAGACGTCGGAGACACCCCAAAGTTACCTAAAATATGATCAGGGTGAATAGAGAAGTCGATATACCCATGTCCGTCTGTCCGTCTGTCCGTCTGTCCGTCTGTCCGTCCGTCTGTCCGTCTGTCCGTCCGTCCGTCCGTGTGAACGCCTAGATCTCAGAGATGGTAAGAGCTAGAGTTACCAAACTTTCACATTAGATCCCATATTATTCCATAGGAGGCAAGTTTATTTTATTTTTTTGATATCGGGGATAAATTATATAGCTCCCATGGGGGTGTTTGAGACGACCTCGAAAAAAAAAAGCGTTTTAGATGAATAATTCGTTTGTTTATGAAGATATCGTAACGAAATTTGGCAATCGAAAGTTTTTTATAGTTCCCAATCACTGTACCAAATTTGATCAAAATCGGTTGACTATATCATATAGCTCCCATAGGACCGATCGGCCAAAATAACTTTTTTAAAGAAAAATTGGCTATATTTCGTTTTTTAATAAAGATATCCTAACCAGATTTGGCGTTTGGAAATTTTTTAGACCAATTAAGCATTGTGCCAAATTTGAACAAAATCGGTTGACTATATCATATAGCTCCCATAGGTCCGATCTTCCAAAAAAATCGATTTTTTAACAAAATTTGCTGTGTTTCGTTTGTTTGTTAAGATATTGGGACCAAATTTGACATTCGTGAGTATTTCATAGTTCCTAAGCACTGTACCAAATTTAATCCAAATCGTTTGACTAGATCATATAGCTCCCATAGGACCAATCGGTCCAAAAACACGTTTTTTATACAAAATTCGATGTGTTTTGTTTGTTTGTAAAGATATTTGAAATAACTTTGGCGTTCATATCTTTTTTAAGGTATTTAAGCACCGTGTCAAATTTTATTGAAATCGGTTGACTATATCATATAGCTCCCATAGGAACGATCGGTCAAAAAAAATTTTTGCTTAAAAATTCTTCTGTTTTTGGTTTTTTGTGAAGAAATCGGACTTTATTACAAGCTAGTGGTACAGGGTATCCTAAAGTCGTCCGCGCCCGACTTTACGTCCGCCA
>JBAMAX010002375.1:0-85023 GCA_037043745.1 Chymomyza amoena | reverse complement strand
TTTTTTTGTTATTTATTTACTGCATTTTCTATCCTATATTACTTCTCAAATCAAATTCATTTTATTTTGCGCTTAAACTGGGATTTTTATGTTAATTATGTTAATTTTCAGAAATTCAGATCAGAGTTTTGTTTTTCAGAGTAGCTTTATTAGACAATAATACCCCAAGATTATTTTTATTAATAACGTTACGATTGAAATTTGGGCTGTAATTTTATTTTTCAGATCATTTTTGTTATCTTCATGGTAGTCATATTTATTAATTTTATAATATCCTGCGGCTAGGACAAAAAAAATGTTGTTTTCTGTTTCAACTATTAATTTAATTAAAAAAATTGCGTACGTAAAGTCGGGCACGGACAACTTTGGGATATCCTGTACCACTAGCTTGCAATAAAATCTTGTTCCTTCATTAAAAACCAAAAACAGAAGAATTTTTAAGAAAACATTTTCTTTTTTGACCGTTCGTTCCTATGGAAGCTGTATGATATAGTCAACCGACTTCGATCAAATTCGACATAGTGCTTTAATTCCTAAAAAAGATCTGAATGCCGAATTTTGTATAAAAAACTTTTTTTTGGACCGGTCCCTCTTATGGGAGCTATATGATATAGTCAACAGCTTTAGTATAGTACTTAGGAACAATAAAAAACTTACGAATACAAAATTTGGTACCAATATGTTTACAAACAAACGAAACACAACTAATTTTGTTCACAAATTGATTTTTTGAAAGATCGGCCCTATGAGAGCTACAGGAGATAATTTTGCCTGAAAAAAGTAATTTTAGACGATCAGCCCTATGGGAGCTATATGATATAGTCAACTGATTTTGATCAAATTTGCTACAGTGCTTGGGAACTATAAAAAACTTTTGAATGCCAAATTTGGTTACGATATCTTTGTAAACAAACGAGTTATCTATCTAGAACACCCCTATGGAAGCTATATAATTTAACTGATATCAAAAAAATAAAATAAACTTGTCTCCTATGAAATAATATGGGATCTAATGTGAAAGTTTGATTACTCTAGCTCTTACCATCTCTGAGATCTAGGCGTTCAAACGGACAAACGAACGGACGGACAGACGGACATGGGTATATCGACATCTCTATTCACCCTGATCATATTTGAGGTAACTTTGAGGTTTCTCCGACGACTCCTTCTATTTGTTACATATATTTTCGACTTGCACAAACTTAATATGCCCGTTGTACCATACGGTACAGGGTATAAAAATTGTGATTAAAAAAAGTACCGTAAGGTAAATAAGAATGTGAAGATATGTGAAGACTGTCTTTTAACTTTATTCGCAAGTATATGATGCTTGTTTAAAGAGTATTTTTAGCATATATGAACACTTCCAATATATGGTTGTTTTTTCTCAGCTATTGAAATTCACAGATTCATATACAAAGATGGCAGAGGTATGGTATACTTGAGATATATTTAATTAAATTTGTTAAATCACATATTGTAAGCCTTGTTTTGCTAAAAACATTATTTTATGCATAAGAGTGTGCTGGCGGGCTCATCCGAAAAGGCGGATAGTATATTTTTAACAACTTGAAACAAAAAATTCTAAGCAAATGATAAATTTGTTGTGACATTTACCAAACTATTGTTCCTGCCATACTAGAGGTTCGTTACAAGTAGGCCTAACATGTATCCTTTTCTCTTAACAAACATTTTTCTAAGTGATAACTTGTATAATGTTGTCCATATAGTTTTAAATAAAATTATAAAACAAGTAAGGCTGATTTCCGCCAAGAAAAAACATATTAATATACATACGATATATTCCCACTTTAAACTTTATTAAAAAATTTTTTTGTTTACATAATTACATCAGGAATTGAAAATAACATTTTCAAATCAAAAGTAAGAAATTTGTTCAATCAAAAAGGATTGGGATAATCATCAGGACAAGGAGATTGGAAACATGGAATTTAAAGGAAAGAAAAAGTTTACTTGAAATGATTGAATTAATTCGAATTACAAAATACTTACTCTGCAACTCCAATAAGGAAAAGTGCTGATCAAAAGAAGTCCAGCCTAGTAGTTCATTTTCAAATATATTACATGAAAACTCACAAAGTTGCTTCCTTATATATTGTTTATCTTAAAGCCCAGAACTTATTGAATTGGTTCCACACAGGTGTTCAATATGGGCATACAAATTATAGTTTGGAATAAAAAAATTGCATAAGTCGAAAAGTGACTCAACTCGATTCATTGTCAGCTTCATCGCTCCCTATGATAGAAGCTGTCGATAATAAGACTTATGATGTTCTATAAGCCTAGTTCGATGTTTTGGATCCTACCGCGAAAACAGAGATAGCAGGCAGATAGCGAGTTCTGCACCTTCTTCTAGCCTCAACTCTCCAGTTGCTCAAGGTAAAAATCCTCCTCAAATTCCTACCGATTGAGCCATAGACTGAGGAGTTGTATAACTTTATAAGTCCATTCGATCTTAGATGTAGACTATCATCTCTTCGACCTTCACTCATGCTCGTAATCCTAAATGTAATACTAACAGTGCTGCTAAGTTGCCTTCTCGCTGCAAGTAGTACCTGCAAGTGTTTCAAATGGTCCATACTCACTGCCTCTAGGGCTGGATCTTCTGACACCGTGTCTGGTACGTTCATTGCAGTTACCCATACGGTTGATCCATATAGGATTGCAAATGTAACCACCCCTCAATCAGCATGCTGCTATGCTGTCTAAGACCTTTGCTTTCAGACTGACAAACTCTAGATGATTTAAAGGCAGATTTGGACTCACTTTCCGTGGATCAGAAATTTCCCCTTTCAAAATCTTTTTGGTTCCTTCCGATTATAGTGTGTCCACGGAGCCAATTTTATGTTGTAGATAAACACTAAAATTGATAGTTTTTCACCCAAGTGGAATAAATGACGGGTCAATTCTTTTATTGTTACTTGTTAAATAGGCTTTAGCTGGGAGTTAGGTAAAAAACTTTTCATCATTTTGAATAACTCATAAGGGTGGGTTTACAGTGCGTCATTTACGAACAATCTTTGATTGGATTGGTAAGATTTTGGAACACTCATAGGGTTGATTGCATTTTTGATCCCGACATTCATATACATACATAGCTGCAAATTTCTTACCAAGGTTGTATTTTTAAATCGTTTTCTTCTACCAAAGCATACAAGCCCTTTTTTGGGCATATCGTCTTAACTTTTAGATGTTTATTTAATATTGAATATATACTGGTCCCATATAAGCTACATATTTAACATGACAAAACTTTTTCTACCAGTTCTCAAACAGCAGCAATTATATCTGGCTTATCAACTATTTTAAGACGACCTTAACGGAGTGCGCTATAAAGTGTGCGATTTCTTGTGACTAAAAAAATATATTTTTAAATGAGTGAGATAAATCGTCCACAAAATTGGGATTTAGGGTCAAATAGATTTAAGTATATGGTGCAATACTTATTTGTCAGTAGTAGCAGTTTGATAGTTTAAACCTTTAATGGGAAAGGAAAATTAATTTAAAGTAGTAGCTCCGACTGCTCAAGTAACAAATCCAACTTCAGAATTCAATGCCGAAATACCACCTTGCTCAAAAACTTCCCGGAATTTATCATCAAAATCGATATTGTTCCATTATCCAATCCTCAACGAATTTTTTATATTCGGTTTGACCATCTTCGATTCTTCCATGACCACATCTCAGGTGCTCTAATGACAAAGATATTATCGGTAGATCAGTGACATCTATGAAAGAAGCCTTTGTCAAGTTGGAAAAAGAAGCAAAAAAGGAGGATTATGAGTAAATGAAAGTAAAACAAATCTGGCTTCCAGCTTCATTTACACTGGGTTTGACGCTTTAGACAAAATATAACCATAGCCGATTATAACTTCGAAGTTATCGACCAGTTTAAAGATCTTGGTTCGTACATCAACTCCACGAACGACTGCTTAGGCGATATCAGAGAAAGAATTATATCTGCGAACTCAAAAGTTTTCTCGCTTTCAACGTTTCTCAAGGTACGCCTTCTCAACTGAACTCTACGGACATATAAAACAATGATCCGGGCAATACTACCGTGTGGAGCTGAGACGTGGACTCTGAGGAAATCAGATATAGGCCTCCTAGAGACGAAAGAGAGAACATTTTTACGGAGAAATCTTGGCCCGATAAGATTATAATTACCGTGTTCGCACCAATGAAGAGCTATGGGAGATGTTTTTTAAAAAAAAAATTGCTTTTATCAACCAGAGGGGAAAAAAAAGAGATGGGCAATCCAAAGGTATCGGAAACTGGAAAGGATAGAAATTATTGGAGAAATATTGTACGAAAGGCTAAAGCTGAATTACGGCTGTTGCGCCGGGGATGATAATGATATGGAATAGCACTAGCCGCTTGTTCTTTAAGTGCACCACGTCATTAGCGCAACTATTCTCTTTTAAAACTGTCCGCAACTAGTTACATTCGGAGTAGTTGACGCTTTATATGACAACGAACCGCTACAGGTTAAACACACACTTTGAGCTATTTGTCTTTTTACTTTTACTATATTCAACGGATGCCAATAGACAGCACACCGTAAATTGCAACCCAACCATTTCATATGTCAGCCGCAAAACAAAAGCGCTTCGCAAAATTCATTTAGTGGCATTCGGTCGCAATTACAAAGCAGTGTGGAAGGGAGCAGAGCAACGCCATCCAAAAAGAGTCCGAGTCCATATGTGGCAGCAACCAACACGACAATTAAAGCGCTGCCGCGCTGCCCTAATTGGATTTATGCCGCATTTATGTTGTAGGTGCAAATTCGTGGAATTGCGGTGCACGAACTTGGCTAAAAATCAGGGATAATGAGAGCTGCCATTAGGACAGTCAACCACAAAACTTGGCCCAGCGACCAACAGCCAGCCAACGAACCAACCAAACAATAATTGCAACTTGTTCGACTAACAACTTTCGAGGACTTTAAATGAAATTACGCGAAAACTTTTAGCTTCAACTTTTTCAAGAGTCTTACACGCACTTCACGCGATGTTGCCACAACCGACCTACTAGAAGCTCGTAATGACTTTCATAAATTACCACAAATTAAAGATATTTACCTTATAGTAGGCGTGTAGAGTGGACCGAGGTAGTTATGCTATGTTTACATTGACCAAGACAGTGTGGTATTTGCGGAGTTGTGACAAAGGTTGTCACAAGTAAAAAAGTGGTAGCGGATATGCTATAACTACCTCCAAACCTTGTCCGCCCGGAACAAAGAAGTGTTATGTAGGGTGCCTGGACACTCGGGAGTGGATGGTAACACGATCGCTGACGATCTAGCAAGACAGGGTGCCTCTACTTGGTAATCGTTGGTCCACAATCAAAAACATGATAAACAAATGGGCCGCCGGAGAACATAGGAGAAACTGGTTCTCCCTTCCGGGGCTTCGTCAAGCAAAAGTGCTTGTTAAATGTCTTGATGCGATCAAGACAAAAGGTCTTGGCAGAGCGGACCTAAAGCTCCTGGTAGCTTACCTATCTGGCCACCACACTGTTAGATGCCATCTACAGAAAATCGGCCTATCGGAATCTTTAGAGTGCATGCTCTGTCTAGAAGACGATGAAACTACCAGACATATTATCTGTGACTGCCTGCGCTGGTATGGGACAGAGAGTGTCACTTGGGAAGGGAACGGATTAGTCCCTTCCATCTCAGATCAATACCACAAAAGACCTACTGCAATTCATGCGGAAACGGGGAAGTCTTTTGCTTTAACGTAAGGGTATGGTACAAAAGACCTTTTGGGTCGCAGAGCCCTACCTGTCTGTAAGGAACCCTTTTTGAAAAAAAAAAATATATATATATGCTCTCTAGGATCTAGATGTTTCTATGTTCCTATGGAACATACAGAAAATCCGGGCTCGGGAGGAAAATGTGCCGTCATCTCTATTCTACCTTTAGCTTGAAACGCGACAGTACGATAGAAATCAGACCGGGCCCCTGAAAAACTCCGGGCCCTGGGGGAATTCACCCCTTCCAGTGTATAAGAAAGCTCAGCAATACCCAAGATCCTAAACTTAGATGCTGTGAAGTCTAATTTCTTGACGCAGTGTACACCCAGCATGCGGGTGCATGAGCGGGGTAGATATAACGTGTAGGTTGCGGTCATTGGTTTGTAATTAATGTGAGCGACAAAGACAGATAGCTCTGCAGGAGGCAGCCAAAGTAGGCAAGGCTGTGACGGAGCTGCCACTCAGTGCGGTTGAATCTAATGACCAGCTTCAGTGTTGCCACCGCACATTTGAGTGCTTTTGTGTTTAATTTTATTAATTATCGAAGTAATCTTTGAAGTTGATGCTCAACTTGTTGTCTTGCTCTTCCGGATAGAGGGAGAGGTATGCCTAAAGGCGCAACTTTGTTGCTTAGCTGTGGGCGCATTAATCGTGTTAATTCGAACGTGTGGCAACGATCAAAGTGTTGCCTGTCTGCTTAAATAATTTAGAAAACTTTCTGAAGTACGTGTGTTCTTTTTTTTGTTTTTGTTTAACTTATATTTTTGTAGGTAATTTTTGATTGTCAGCATTCAATTAGCTTGTTGCTTAGCTTTGGCACTGACAGCTGCTCATTTGGTTGACTGCTTAACGGCTTAGTTGATTCCTGGTATTTTCCCAGGCAACCGCCAATTGCGTACAAAAATATATTTTCCCAGAAGCATAATTTAAGCACAAATATTGGCAGTTTAAAGCCAGCGTTAATAAAAGTAATAATAATGAGCAAATATTTTAACAACAGACGCTGCCCTGGCAACTCACAGTGGCTGCGACACACGCCCAAATGCATAAATTTTACGCCAACCCTCGCAGGTGATAAGACGCCGCACTCCATCCCCCGTCTGTAATTATGAATGAAATTTGAATTGTAGCTAACGAAAACGAATTTCATGACGCAGTCACCATAGCCCACCACCCTGCACTCTACCCCTTACCAGCACGTGGCTCGGCCGGCTGGTCACGTGTCGCCATTAGAAACGAGCGACGACTTTGGCGGAAGTGCCAATAAGTAGTTGTCAATATTGACTGATTATCTCAACGCCAAAATGGGGTGGAGCGAACTACTGCAGCCAGGAGTCAGTGTCTTTTGATTGCCAGCGCGATAGTTTGAGATTTAAGCGGAAGTAAACATAAATCTCGACGACAGCTAAACCCCCCTTGACTATCCGGTAGAGAGTGACTCTCTCCGGGTCTCCCAGGGAATGCAATTATGCCGTATCGTACAGTAGATTGCACAAATTTAAGTTGACAGGCGACAGGAAGTAGCTGCTGCTATTTAGTTGCCAAACAGGAGATGCGCATAATTGCAACAAGATGTTAAGGCCCATAATACTTGGGCAACAAAACGTGCAGCACAGTGTAATGCATAATATGTTAGAGTATAATGAATGCCTGAATGAATGAACGAATGAGTGAATTGGGCATGAGTCAATAAATTAAAAAGATGTAAATGAATGAATGAATGTTTGGATAAATGCAAGAGCATAAGACGACTCTTAAGTGCACTGTAATCTGTTGAAATATTTATTATTGGAGAAGAGGCTGACTTATGAGTACGATAGTCTTCTGTCATTTTAATAAAGCAACAGTTGATACAAAAAAATCTTCATGTTTTGGGTTTATGGAATCTTTTTAACTATTAATAGGAAAAGAGAAAGGCGTCCAACCAAAACTATGGAAAGATCTATTCCTTCCCAAACGTTGGCAATGAAATTTAAGCAAGTTTTCAAAATTTGACTAAAAATGATAAAAAATTTATAAATATGTACAAATATGGTTTTTACTTTGTCGGGCAAAAATGTAGAAGTGCCCTTCCAACGACGTGAGAAATGATGCACAAATGCCAAAGTGCTAGCTTAACCGTCACGGCACTTTGTGGGAACCCTCAAGGGAGAGGTCGTTGCATTGGATCGTAGATCATAGATAGAAGATGTAGAAGATTACAAGCTCTCAGTTACTCATGGATTGATATCTGCCCTGAGTTCGCTACAAAAGGGTTTTCGATTCCCTATGCCCCAGTGGGAGTCGAGAATGACAGAAGAACAGAACTAGGAAAAGTTTTGGCGGAAAAAAGACTAACTAAAATATGACATATGTATGGTATTCTTGACGAAAATGCAAACATTACTGACCAAAAAATTAAGAACATATATACCTATATACCATTTTCTCTATAAAAACACAAGGCAAAACAAACGTACCCACAAACCCAGTATGACTCTGTATACCCTACTCTATATGAAGCCTTATCACTCGTAAACAGCATGGAAAACAACGACGCGGGCGGGACTCTCAAACATAACAACAATAACAAGATGAATAGTTATCAAAATCTGGAATTTTTTACATACTGCGAGCTGGCTGGTAGCTCTTTCAGTGGCTTAATCTTCCGTTCATTCTTAGTCTTAGTTTGAGTCTGGAGCAAACATAATGTCAAGCTGCGACAGTAGGCATATCTGGAGACTGTTTTTGGTCTTGGGATTTCTGATATTATGCATAGATCGTGCGAATTCGCGCTGCGAGGAACCTGGCATTATACCCAACGGACACTTTCGGGTGCGTCCTACTTTTGTGCGCTTCAGCTGTAATCGTGGCTACAGCCTACAAGGTCCCTTGCGCATTATCTGCGGTGAGGATGGGCGGCTGGCGGGAGAGCGTCCCATATGTGCAAGTAAGTAGCTCTGAGTGAGTATAAAAAAAAGCAATCCGTATCTTAAAATTATCTTTCTCTCTCGTGCGCAGAGGGCGGTTGCAAGCCACTCAGTACGCCTGAAAATGGTCACATACAAGTATTGAGCAGAATCAAGGCCGTGCTCACATGCGACGTGGACTACATAGTTAGAGGAAATTCCATATCCTATTGCAATGGCTATAACTGGGATCGTGTGCTGGGTGCATGTGTGCCCAGAAATGCAACGCACAGTCTTTGGTGCGATTTTGAGAGCGAAGATGTTTGTGGCTGGAATACGGATCTATCATTTGCGCAACAATGGAAACGTGTAGCCACTGCTAATCGGATACTCACTTATCGCACAGGACCACGTCATGATCATACACTGCGCAGCTCTTATGGCGGTCATTATATGGTGCTCGAAACCTACGAACCCATCTATGGCCATCAGTTTCTGGTCTCTCCCGTATATCCGGTAGGAGTAAGTATATCCGCCTGCTTTCGTTTCTGGTACTTTATGTATGGTGCGGGCGTGGGTACGCTTAAACTGTTTGTCAAGCCGCATAACCTCGATCTGGATCAATTGGTGGAACAACAAGATACGTAAGTTTGTCTAGAAAGCAGCCCTTAGATCACTTATATAACTGACGCCCTTGCAGCTATTTAAAATGGCAAATATCGGGTAATCAGGGCAACAGTTGGCAACAGCATACCATAGAGATTGATGAAATGGAGCTGGACTTTCAAATTGTCTTTGATGCCACCGAAGCCCATTTGCATCTGGGTGATATTGCCATTGACGATGTGCAGCTCATAACTGATTGTCATCCAGAGCGCACAACGGAAGCGGATACTTTTACTACGGATCTAGATGGTACATCCGAACCGGAGGCAGCCTATGAAATGATGAACTGCACAAATCGCTGTGGTGCACTTGATCAAAATAAATATTCACTTCCTTGGTTCGGCGTAGCCTGGTGTGGATGCCATGAGGTGTATTGTCGTCAACTTATTTGTTGTCCGGATTACTTCGATGTTTGTATGCATGACTCAACTGAAGTGGATGTGGAAACAACTATGCAGCCAACAACTAAAGCAACTACAACAACAACGTCGACAACAACGACCACTACAACAACTACAACCACTACAACACCAAAGCCCACTACTAAGAACAACAAAAAAAACAACAACTGCAAAAACAACAACGACAACGCGTAAGCCAATAACAACTACACGAAAAACAACAACGACAACAACCACAGCCAGAACGAAACCTACAACAAAAATACCAGGCAGATATACAAAACCCACAATACCTACAACAACAACAACCAAGAAAGCAACAACGACGAAAGCAACAACAACAATGACTACAAAAACAACAGCAACCAGCTCGACAACGCCTAAAACAACAACCACAAAAACAACGCCTAGAAGCAACTCAACTATTCCACCATGTACGTAAAGTCCATTAAAATGTTTAAACGCTAAAACAAATAGCTTGATATAACGATCCGTATAATTTTGAACAGATATGATATTTAGAAAAACATCTGAAAAAACTCTTTAGGTTAGGTTAGGTTAGGGCAGCAGTTGGGACTGACGCCCCAGCTTACTTAGGCCAAGGATAGGCCCATTGCGATACCGCTAGAGTGAGCTAGTTCACCACTCTTCCCCACTTGGGAGGTCTCCTCTAGTACGTGAGGAAGCCATCCGGCTGCCTGAATAAACCTTAAAGGCATTTTGGACTCTGTTCAGAGAGCTGAGATAAATCGTCAAGGATGTGTGACTTTCGGAACCTTAATCTTTTACTGCCCACTCCAGGGCAGTGACAGAAAAAGTGTTCCACACGTCTCTAAGTCCTACTCATCGCTCATCAGCTTCCGCAGAAGTCATGGTGGGTAGCATTCGACTCTGAATGCGTGGTTTTCCACCAAACAGAGTCCCGTGCTGGCACGGATAACAGATGACCACTGGGCTCTATTCAGACAGCAAAGTTTTTTGGTTCTTTTGCTGCAGTTTTGTCGCCCGAATTTGCACGTCTTCGATGTCCGATTACACGTTTTATTTGCACAGAGAAAATTCTTTAAGTTCAACAAAAAACCAAAAATAGGAACATAAAAAAATTGTTGCTCGGGATTATAAAGCTTATTATTCTTAGAGTGGCTGAATCCGAATTCAAGATCCGAAACTTTTAGAGCTCTGATATAACTTCTCAAGAACTTAACAACTTCAGAAACTTGACGGGACAGGGTTTTTTGACTATGAACTCAAATTCTGTAATACAACAAAAAAAATTTTAAAAAACTATTTATGGTACTTCGAGTCTATGTCAAAATAAACATCAAAAATCAAAAAATTTGGGTCTATAAAAAAATGGGCATTGCCGCAAAATTCTGTTGAAGGAAGTATGAGTTTTCTTATCAAATATGGCAAGTTTTTAGTAATATGTTGACTGTTTTATATAATTTGTCATCTACAAATAATTTTCGTTGGTTAGTATACTTACTTGGGAGGCAAGGTAGAGTAAATATAGAGGTCGTAACATGTTGATTTCTGAAGATTTATTCATTTATGTATAAAAAAGTAAAAGACTTTCGATTTTTTCCCAAGGATAACACGATACGGTATTCAAGGTGAAATGAAAATTGTTGGATATAGACTTTTGCGTTTTAATGCTACAAAGAAATTACTTGAGAACTCTCAAAATTCAGCAAAGTATTTTAAAATACGATATACTTAAAGACAATTCAAAACGATGTTAAAAGGTCTAGCTAGATGAGGTATTAAGAATCGCTTAACTTATCTTTTTTCCATTATGTGGGCATTTCTATATATATGGCAGATTTGATCAGGGTTGATATCTCAGAAGATGTGAAGAAATGACTGTAAAAATATGACTAAAAATATTTTAAAAAAGATGCAGAGCTTAAAAAATTTTATAAGTATTTTTCTCAACTCATATTTTTCAATGTATCCCAATAATATCATAAAAGCATAATTTGCGAAATAAAATTATAAAATTTACAAATTTTTTCAATGAAATGGCATAAAAGAATTATTCGCTAAAACGAATCAGATAATTAATATTTAAGAACGAAAATATTAAGATCATTAAACTAATTGTTTTACGACTTGTTAAATATGCAATACTTCTAATATTCAATACTTCAATTTAATAACTTTATGTATCTTAAGGCAAAATCTTTCTTGTTCTCTATAAAATGTGTAACAATTTATATTAAGTATGAGCATTGAAATTTCCACCAATTCTAGGTGAGATCGGGATTGGTAACAAGAATTAAACAATTATTTTTTAAATTAAATTTAAAGCTATGATATTAAGTTGTTACTTGAATTCAATTATTATTTTTTTTTAATTACCCATCAGCTTGACAAATACTGATTTCTATTGAACTCATCGAATCTTTATTTTTTTTTCAGCCGAACTAACACCCCACCATCGCTTCCATGAAAAAACTTGGCAAGTTGATCCAAACCAGCTCGAGGGAGATCTATACGATGACCAACCGAATCATTCCCGAGGTCTTTTGCTATTGCTCCTTTTCATTGTGCTCATTATGTGCCTTACCATGACGATCTATCGTTGGAGACAGCCCTCAAACAGCAATGGAGTGCTGGGAAATGTGGTCAGTTATAGACCACGTCTTGCCCAAAGCCTTAAGGCAAATACTCAAGCAGCTCTAAGCAAAATCAGGAATGTGGGATATCATGGCTTTGGCGCTAAGGACGAACAATCCACACCGCTTTGTCACGATGAAGATGATGCAGCGGAGGAAGATGGCGTGCAATTTGAAGAAGTTAGCGAAGCTGGCAATGCCATTAGACTAAATAACAATGTCTCCGAGTTGTAAGTCGAAATCGCTCGATCTTATACTCTACTTATTTGTATGAAAAGTCTTTGGCTACAACTCTCTTCTCTATGAACGACTAAACTAGCCAAAAGAATTACTTAACACTGATCTGTACGTGAGAATTTTATGTATATATGTTTAACTGGAAATAAATATGGCCTATTGACATAAGCAGTTAAATTAAGTTCCTATTACTTTGAGATATTTCTTATGATTAGATTCTTTAGCAATTTTTAAGGGATTTTTTGTACAATTCATATAATGGCATTTAGCTGGTTACGCCGGAAGGATGTATATTGTACATGGATGTAAGCCATAAAATAAAATATATAGTATTTCAATTAATGTTACAAATTACTGGCACTACTTTAACCAAGTGCTTGTGGCTTTCTTGTTAGAACTGAAAACAAGTCTAGCTAAATATTCAACTCTCTATAGATCGATAAATAATCGAAATTTTAGTGCAAAAATTATGTAAATATGACAGTTACCCCTATCAAATACATATTTCGAAATAGGAAGATCAATCTATGAGGTAAATCATTTGTATCACTTGATATTTTGTTTTTCAAGTAATCCCATATCGAAAAACCACATCAAGTACCCCATAGAACCAGGTAAACCAAATTTCATGCAGGGCGCGGGTTACGTTGAATAGGCAGCTCAGTCAGTGATTGAGATCATCCAGAGATCATTAGGTCCATTGTGTTGCTTAATTGTGAAAAAGAAGGAAAGAAATTGGAGAAGGGGAGAAGTGGAGGAAGATCAAAAAATATAGGACATTCCTAGTCACCTAAGTCTCTCTTATTGTAAAACCACTAGGAGGATTCGACAAACGCAGCCAGATTTGCTACGGGAACATAAGTCAGACTGCCCTGGTCCTCAAAGAATAGTTTTCCAGAGACTGGGTTCGTCTTCTTAGAAACGCCGGGCAGTCACATAGCAGGTGTTAAATGCTTTCTGTCTCCTCCTCATCTCCCCAGCTGCGGCAAAAATCATGATAGGGAACGTGCAGACTTTCAGCCATATGGCCAATGTGTCGCTAGAACTCCTGCATCTACCTCCTCATTCTAATCCTGTTTTTATGGAAACGCAGCAGTTCAGATGGTTGCTTTGGATTATACTTGGCCGGAGTGCTCGGGAGCCCTGAAACCTGGACAGCATGCTCCATTCTCTTGCCTCCAGAGCCCTGACCGTCTCGTGCACGAGAAAGTCTTCCGGCTCATCTAGTAGCTTATACAAACAATATCTTATAATTCAACTCAATACAAAATAATAATCCACTTACTTAACTGGTTATGCCGGAATGAAAGCTACTCCCAGTTTGATGCTGGAAGCGCCTCTAGCAGAAGCATCATTCGACCTAATCTTATTTAAAAAAAAAACGCACTTAACTGGTCCCAGGTATGTAGAACGTTGTTATGTCTATAAGCCAAACTATGTGCGATCTTTTAATGAAATTGCAGTCCGGCCACACACCATGGCGGCTGGTGTCACTTACCAGCCCCTTGTGGCACAGCCGCAAAGCCCTGAAGCATGCAACATTGGCTGCCGCAAAGCCGCTCGGGGTACGCTTGCAGCACGTGTCTGTCTGTCTGTCTGGATGGCTGGCTGGCAGGCTGGTTGGCTGGCAACCACCAAGCCGTCATTGGTTTGGTATAGCTCATGTTTTAACAACGGCTTTTGGGTTGTGATTTAGTGGCGGGACCAGGGCTTAACGCGTTTATTACAAAACAGCAGCAGCCAACCCTCAGACTGAGCCAGTTAGCGTTGGTATTTGCAACGTTTTGTGGCGTAGTCAGCATGTTTTTGGGCATTTCATGCAATTATTGGAGGGTGTTGTTGCCTTGTCTTGCAGTTTGCCTGCTCGACAAATTTTCACAAGATTTTAGATTTTAGGAAAAGCGTTTTATTGCAGCCCTGCTCCCCCCTGAGGCACTTGATAACGTGCAACAGCTTTTTAACTTTCTTTTTTTAAACTGTCAACTGTCAGCTGTGCCTGCCTGGTATACCAAGCAACCCTGGCATTATAATAACTCAAATTGTCTGTGCCACCCTTAAGTTTAACTGTCAGCACTGCCTTCTGCTGTTTGCCATTAAGATTTGCCACTGCCACCAAATCGACTTGCCACACATCATTACAACGCTTTATGTTTGAAAATTTTAATATCTCACTTTTTTTTTTGTTTTTTAATTAAAAACTCATTGCGTGCTTTGAGCAGCTTTTGTAGCATTTAAATATGCGCTTAGAGCCTTAATTGGATATGTGGGGCTTTGGTGTCTTAATAGACGCCGCAGCTTATCTAAATTGGCAGCAGGCAGGCAACTGGTGGTAACTAGGTTCCAGTTCCGGCAACAGCTCCACATGTTCCACAGCTGATTGAGTTTGTTGCTGCTTGTACGTCTGGACAGCATAAAAATGTTGCAGGTTGCTTATCTGCTGTGGCAAGCCCACCATACATACACACACACACCATGACGCACCCTACTCTACGACTCTCACCGGATTTGGCCAAGTCAATGCAGGCCAGTTGGTAGCTGCTACAACACTTATCGCAGCAATAAATCGCATTAATTTATTGTTGTCGCCGCATATTTGGTTGAGTTAAGCCCCACATGCTGAGCCCCTCATGTTTAATTTAATGGGCTTGTCCAGCACTTGGAGCAGGCTTACTTCTCTTATTGTTTTCCATTCAACACTTTTTGGTCGCCGCCTAAAACTATGCAACATGCAACGTGCACGACATACACAACTAAGCCAAGCCTTGACTTCTACTATTTTTTTTTTGCTATATGTTTTTAAAGCCTTTACAAATAGAGAGTAAAAGCGGCATATTAATTTCATCCCATTGTATGTAACCTGAAGGTACTTTTACAGAGACGACTCCAGATAAGTATTTCTGACTATGACTTTTTGTACTCTCAATGAGTTTTGGATACAAAATTTCACCAAAAGATACGCATAGATGAAATTGTTAAACTGGGTTAATATTTAATTTTACCTCATTTTTCTCAAAAAAAAAAAAAAATCCCGAACGTTATTCCGACGTTAACTTATACGACATTGGAGGGCAGTTAGATAAATCCGTAACAAATTACCGCGTAGTATTGATTAGGTTAGAACACTGCTCCTCCCCTCGAGAATAGTACAATAGTAGTAGTAATCCCATTTATCATAGATTTTTGTAATTTTCCCCGCCTCCTATGACTCCAATGGTATTAATATAATAATACAGTAGAAAAGATAATAATTAAGCCTGAAATTTAAGAAAATTAAACTTCAAATGAATTAACAATGCCTAAGAATTAGTGATTAAAATGAAATCGATTTGAAAAAATGGGATCAAAATGACTTTCGTCTGCTGATTAAACTTTATTTTGTGTATAAGGAAACCCAAATCCAAACAAAGGTAAGGCTTGATAAGTATTATGGGGACTCTATTCCTCGACTCCAATGATTAAGATGTGCTATATTGGGTTACGTTGAGGCCATCCAAAAGAGATCAGCTCGCTAGAAGTCGTTGAAAACCGGCTGCCAATATCTTAATCTTGAATCTTCGGAGATGATGCACTGCTGGTTAAAGCTCGACCATAAGTGATGTCAATATTCTTCCAATGGGCTACTACCATCTACCCTCTATCTGACCTTACGCTCGTGCCGAAAGACCAGAATTTCCTGCCAAAAAAGGACCGCGCAAAAGACATGATTTCCAAAACCATTTCGGTAAAAAGAAATGAATTCACATGATTTTGCGAACGACTCAAAAACGGCTCGGTGGAACGCGTTACAAATCCGCAAGCCGGGATTGGATCAATCGGGGAAAATATCCATTTTAAGAATAATAAATACATTCCGGGAACATTTCGGTCAAGTTAGTAGCTGGATGGTAGGAGGTGTAGATTACTAAAATGACGCCTATTTTAAAGTCTCTGAGAAAATACATTATTTGAAATGCATAAATAGAAAAGCATAGACCTCGAGCTAACACGACTTTTGGTCAACATAATATTTATAGTTCAATTTTCCACGGACTTATTTTAAAATTTTTTTTTTTTGGGATTGCCAATAAAATCACTGATGAAACTATAAAGCAATACTTAAGAAAAATAAATTTATCGCCTCATGCTAAACAAAGAGAGTTGATTTATTTAATCATCGGGTATGGTGGGTTCCGTGGCCCCTCAATTGGAACTGATTTTTAAACTTTCGGCGTATTGTATTATTTAGTAGAGCAACTAGGTGGCAACTCCATACCTTTAAAAATTTTACACGTTGACACAGGCATATTTATAAAAGACTTTATAAAAATTTTATATTAATTTTATATAAACATAAAGATGCTGATAAATTAGAAATTGAACAACCTATTACGTTAAAATTGGTTTTATTGGCGAAATAAATCACAACATCTTAAACGATTTTGTCAAAGATTTGAAAACTGTTACGAATCATGTCTGTGGCACCAAGATTTGGAATTGTAAAGAAATTGAAAAAAAAAAGTTTCCTTTGGCACCCCAGAATAGTTTGTTTTCAAAATATTTCTCTATTACTTATCTGGATCAAATGGAGGTGTTCGTTCGGGGGCACGGGAGTGCTTGAAAACACGGTCTATTAGGGCAGCAGAAGGTTTAAATATAATAATCATTATAATTAATTGATATTATAAAAGACTTACATGGCAACTCCAATGAGACCAATTGTTACTAAAAGAAATGCTGTCTTGTAGTTCATTTTTAAAATATGTGAAATTTAACGAAATTGATTGGTAATATATGGATTTTGTCATAAATATCTGAAAACGTGTAACTTATTTAATTGGTTCCACAGAAATCTTAAGTAAAAGCGTAAAATTAAAAATTATTATAAAAGTCTGCCCTGTGTTGGATCGTACCCAGCACTAATTTTATACTAAAAAAGTTATTCTTATCTCAATTTAAAATAAATTAAGATTTTATAGAATCGTTTAATCTGAAATCCACAAAAGTTTGGAAATTTATGTTCTTTAAAGAATTTTTAAAAAATGTATGGCGTAAAAATTAAGAAGTTTTAGTTGTTTTCAATTGAGATTATCCGAGACTATCTGATTATTTGCTACAAATTACTCGATAATAGCCGTTCCAATTTCTCCAGCAGGGACTTGCCAATTAAAGTGGTACTAAAAATAAAAACGAACCCAACTTTACAGCCTGCCCTCGCCAGATGCAACAGAGCAGTGGTTCCTCCCACTCTACGTGTCTTGTTGGGGGAATTCAAAGCATTTTCATGTCACAAAAACGAGGCTTAAACTTTTCAACATGTGTTGGCAGGCAATCTTACTTTTTGGGCAACCCAATAGTTCTAATCATATCGAAGATCTCGATGTTCAGAAAGACAGACCATCTGTCCGGTTGAACATATCTGAATCAACTTCTTTTATTCTTCTGACTGTATTAAAAGTAGTGTTTGGCGATACCGCAACCTAACCTAACAGGCCCCACTTTGGGATAAATTTCGCAATTTTTTGTCGGATATCAATGTGTATTGAGAAAATATTATTATAAGGTTGTAAATAAGATTTATGCACGGATGTCCAATATAAATAAAACACAAATAATGATTTCAAATATGGTTTAAATCAAAAGATAATTTTCTATCATTTTATTTTTGAAAATGATCTCTGGCATCTCTGGCATCACAACACTTTCAAGCATTTGGTGCCGTATTTCAGTAATGATACTGACTTGATACTAACTTCTCAATCCGGTTGGTGGTCGGACATCTTGGAATGTCAAATGAGTTCGAACATGGTCAAGAATATTTCTTTCGAAAATTAAAGCAAACAATACCCTAAATCTTACTGGCAACTAAAATTGGAACAAGTTTGATTTACTAGTTTATTATTTATTAGGTTATTATGATATCTTAGCTAAAGTCATTAAACTCAGCCCTCTTAACAAAACAATGATAATAATAAACAAAAAGTGAACACTTACGACTTACTAACACAATAGAGAGCCCTTTTTTTAACAGTTCCTATCATACGATTAGTTTTTTTTTAATCATATTCTCCTAGAGTTTGAGGTCGATTATTCAAAATTCATTTCAAAAATATGACTTTGTCCCAAAATCCCCAGCACGTCAGGGTTAACTCAATGAATGCCTTAAGACATGGTATTTTTGATGTTTTTATGTCTGAAACCTGCCGTATTGGTATATTTTTGACATCTGAGTCCGATTCAGCGACCCCCACAAAATATAAAAATGTCTTGAAAATGTTTTTGGGTTTTTGAGCTTAGGATAATACTGTAAGATATTAGGAGGATAGGATGAAGCACGTGAGGGTTAGCTCAATGAGTTCTATTATAAGTGACATTTAGGATGATATGTCTAAAACAGTCGTGTTGGCATTTTTTTGACTTCGGAATCCAATACAAAGAGCATCAGAAATTACTAAAATATCGCCTTGAAAAAGTTGTGGAATTTTTTAAGGTTAGATTTATTCCAAGCAAACTACAGAGTATCCCCTTGTCGTTAATACGACTAGTCTATCTTTATGTACGCAATTTTTATTTTTATACAATTTTCATTTTTTTTTTTGTGATTTGCCCGTTTTATCTGCGTCAGCATTTCAGTTTTAATCTGCATGCATTGGTCATGTGCGAAATTGTTGGCTAGATGCTTATCAGGCTGGGCAGTCTGGACGGCAGTGTCCTGGAGGAGCGGGCGTAGCCCTGTTTGGAATATTTATAACACTACAGTTGCAATTTATTATGTAGAGCCAACAGCTGGCCGGGTCTCTCCCTAGTCGTCGCTTCGCTGGTTGGCTACTTTTAGTCACCAAAGATGTCACCTTGCGCTGCAGGCTAAAGCCAACAAGATTTATGCACTCCAGTTATGGCGGCCTGACTATGTCTTTAGGTATGTGTGAGTGTGAGTGTGTGTAGTGTATCTATGTGTGTTGGCTCGTATCTGTGTGAGACTGCAGCTTTATCGTCTGCACTTGTTGTTTGTTGCCTGTTTTTGTCAGTTTGACCATATTAAGTTGTCCTTAGTAGCAGTTGTTGCAGTTACTGCTGCAACTTCTATTTGCTGTTGTTTTAGGCGTTTCCTGTTTAAACTTGTGCTGGGCTTATCAGCAAAAATAGTTGTTAGGTGACGTTCACTTTTCTATACACTAAAAAAAGCGGGCTATTTGAAAAAATTAAATGACAATGGAATAAAGATTTGCTTCAACTAGTGAATGCTAATGCAATTGGTATAAAAGTATATAAGTTATAAAAGTATAACTAATGATCCATTGAACTTCTTTTCGTCAGATTGCGATCTGATTCAGATAATGCAATACCTTGCGATAATCACCTTGTGCACTTTATAGAGAAACAAGTGAGTACGGCCGACGTTGTCCTGCCTAAACTTTTTGAATACTTTTAAAGTGAACACACAAAAACCGATATTCACAAACCAATACACACAAACACATCAAAATAGTCTTAAAACCTCCGTATTGACAACCTCTAACACACGTAAAAATCAGATTTGAAATTCATCGAAGCGTTTATGAGAATTTTCGTAACACGTAAATATATATAGATGTTACTTGTCATAAGAATTTTAAAGGACATTTTATTCACTGAACGATAGAACGATATTGGCCTACGACAGATAATATTTTTTTAAATTATTATAATATATACCTATAAATATATATATATGTTATATATAGAACGATATTGGCCTACGACCGGTAAGATTTGTTTAAATTATTATAATATATACCTATAAATATATAAATATAGGTTGGATCGATTGGGCCGAATAACGTTATGGGGCGCTTTGCCATTTTAATTCTGAGAATCTTTGTTAAAGAAGCTGTTTTTTCCAAAACATTTCAAAACTCGTTACCTTTTTTTTGCTAAAATTTGTATAAGAGCTTTCTTGCGATCGAGGAATATTTTTTTAACATCTATTTTTAATTTAGAGCAACGTATTATTTAAACATTTATTTTTTTCCTTGAAAACTTATGAAACGTTGCGAAAATCGATAAATATTTCAATCTTAAATTTTAAGTTTATATATTGTACTTTGCAGTTCATTTATGTATTATTTTTTGTAAATAATTTACAATTTTAAAAAAATTATTTAGTTTTTTGAAAAGTTTTAACTTAGCTAATATTAAAAATATATTCTTTATGCAAACGCTATTTTCTCAGAAGGCATCCAAGCAAAAAAATTATATCAAGACACAAATGTCTAAATACTTCCGAGCAGTGTTATTGTCTAAAAATCCTTTAAGCCAACTAAGTTTGTAACAAAACACTCGGGGCCAATTATAAAAATAATTAATAATTATCAATTATCGTTAGAGATTATTCAAGCATTTTTGCATAAATATCTAAAGCACTTTGATACTATATGGTCTGATGCATTAATTTGGTGCTAATTAAAACCGTTCATTATTTTCTTTTTAATTTAATTTGATTATATTCACTAAGGCCATGTAATGAGCTTTTTGGAAGTTGTTTATTGGATTTTTCATATTTTAAGTAATCTTAACAAAATGAAAGAAAATTAAAAGTTATTTGAAAGCAGGGGCTGTGCAGGAAGGCCTTTGATAAAGCGTGGGAATCTGGTCTACTTCACAAATCGAAAATGACAATTATCAAATGTTTTCTATCCACTATTGAGATGCTTTCCGAAAATAAAAACTAGTTTTGTAGTATATGCATAAATACCGGCCTCTTATTACACAAAGCTTCATTCATTTAAATTATTAATATATAAACCATTAAATAACCCCAAAAATTTTACTACATACTGCTATTGAGCTTTCAAGTCGTCAGCTGCAGAAAAACTCACACAAGCTAGAGCGTGAACGCCCTTTTTTCTTATCAGTTAAGTTCTGTTTCTTTTGTTAAGATTTTGTTTAATTTAAATCTTTTTTAATTTCAATACATTTTTTAGACAGTCGTTCTAAGGCATAAAAATAAATTAATTTCAATTTAAAAAATATTATCTATGTAGCAAGCTTCAAAGACTAGTGTGCATATCTCTCTCGGTAGCGATGCGTACCTGTCCGACAGCTGTCATGGAGACAGTCCTTGGCACTCCATGGAGTCCATGCAGAGTCTCTTACGTATCCAGATCACATCTGGACTCTTCGCAAGTGACACTGGTCATGTCGCACTTATATATTCCCTTCCTGACATATCGATCTTCTCTAGATCAGATCTTATGATCACGGAACTTTTTCATAATAAGAAATTTAGATCTCTTCTCCCAAGTCAGGAGACTTGGGCTGATGGCAGACCCTGTGGAAACCCCCAGTGCCAATAATGGTTCACAGATGGGTCCAAAACTGAGCAGGGTGTATGTGTTGGAATCGTTGGACCCAACACCAGAATCTTTACCGCAATGGGCATTTGGCCCAGCGTCTTTCAAGTGGATTTTCATGCCATAGAGATATGCGTCCTTAGTATCCTATAATATATATATAGTATCCATAAACATTTTTTCAGATAGCCAAGCTTCTGTTAGGGCATTGTCATCCTGGAGCATCTCCTCCAGGATGGTTAAAGAATGCAATAACGACCTCCAAACCCTGTCCGCGCGGAACAAAGTCGTGCTATGTTGGGTGCCTGGACACTCGGAAGTGGATGGTAACACAATCGCTATCTACACGATCTAGTACGACAGGGTGCCTCCACCCTGACTACATTTCCTACTCCGATTTGTCGTATTGGTTGGTCCACGATTAAAACCATGATAAAAAAATGGGCCGCAGGAGAACATAGGAGATACTGGTTCTCCTTTCCGGATGCGATCAAGACGAAAGGTCTTGGCAGAGCAGACCTAAAGCTCCCGGTGGCTAACGTATCTGGCCACCACACTGTTAGATGTCATCTAAATAAAATTGGCCTATCGGACTCTTCAGAGTGCAGGCTGTGTCTAGAAGACAATAAAACCACCAGACATATTCTCTGTGAATACCCAGCGCTGGTATGGGACAGAGCCTGTCACGTGAGAAAGGAACGGATTAGTCCCTTCCATCTCAGGTCCATACCAACAAAAGACCTACTGCTATTCATGCGGAAAGCGGAAAGTGTTTTGCTTTAACTTAAGGGTATGGTACAAAAGACCTTTTGGTCGCAGTGCCCAACCTGTGAACAACCCTTTTTCGAAAAAAAAAATATAATAATATATTATATAATCAAGGTTTTTAAAATACAAAACTAAAAATTGAGTATCCATTGATTAATAATCAAAAATTTATTTTAAGTTAAACTATTTTATTTTCAAAAGTTAACATATAAGTTAATTATAAAGTCGCATCTACAAATTTTCCCAAACTGAGTAAACGCTAGAGTATTTACACTTCGTCAAGTGAAATTTGGCTTATCTTTCTAGTTCTTGGTCTTGCTATTGTTGTCGTTTTTCTTTAAGAATTTTTGCCAAGTCGTGCACATTGATAAAACTGCCCGCAACTATTTAAATTTTGAAAAGCAACAAAAACAACAAACATAACAGAAATAAAATTTATTATGCCTTTACTTGTGTCTTGCCCCTTAAACCGATAAGAGACCGCTTTTAAGCTGTCGATAAGAAATTAAAGGGAAAAAGGCAACAACAACAACAACAACAAAAAAATAAAGAAAAGAAAACCAATTATAAGGGCTAACCAACCAACAGAGTTACTGAATAACTTAGTAACTGAGTAACTGGGTATCCCTATATACGTTTGTATCTGTGTGTATCTATGTGTAACCGGGAGTATCTTTCAAAGTAGTCATGAGGCCAAAACTAATTAAGCATTGAATTTCACTTGCATGGACTTGATGCTGATTGCTGATGTCGAAAACACACACACCCACACAGACGTAAACAAATTCACACAGATACACATAGATACAAATACAACTGTGCGCTTTGGGGATCAGCCAAAAAAAAAAGGCAAAACAGAAAAAACTAAGAAAAAAATTATGAATCAGGCGGTGGTCGACTATGGCATACACTACAATTGCTTCTTTAAACAACGAGTTTTTTTTTAGGTAAATTTGGTATATTAATATGAGGGATATATATTTGAAAAAAAAACGTATGGTTCTATCTTGTCTATCTTAAAACTTAAAGGCGAAGATGTTTTTAATTTATATTTTATATTATAAAACGTAAATGCATTATCTTGTATTAAATTTTCTTTTTCTATGTACTATGCAGGAGCAATACTAGAACAAGCTTGTACTTCGATTTTGATTTGTGGACTTAAAATATCAGTCTATAGTGTAGGAAGTATATACAGAAAACTTAAGAAAAAATTAGTATGTGCAATTATACGATAAACTGACCTTTTATATCAGCAAATCGAGATTGGAATCAAAATCCAGAGCAAACTAGATAATTTAAAATTTCGAACCATTCAATATTTTTTCAAACATTTTTCCGATAACATTTTGGGAAGTGTACACGTCTAAAACAAGCTTTTAAAAGTTACAAAAAGCTCTTCTGAAGCCGTTGAAATGTTGACCTACCAATTTATTCCTGAAAGTCTGAAATAAATAAAATAGACAGGGCTGCAGAGCAGATGACCCATTAGCTCAAGTTGTATCTTTCAAGAAAAATTCGTGCAAAATATATGCCTCTAAAAAGATCAAATGTCAGAATTTAGTTCAAAATATGATAATCTAGGCCCATTGTGTAGCGTTTTAAGGCTTGACTTGTTCTGGTAAAAGATAATCCATCTCCGGCGATGGATCAATCTCAATTCTTTGCAAGTTTAAAAAAAGAAAATTGTAAAAGGTACACAACCAATTGTCTGCCAGATTTTTAGAGCCCTGCCTCAACATAGGAGCTGCCAGATAGCCAGCGACAATCATTTATTGGGATTATTTGCTTATTTTGGAGCATCCATTCGGTTTTAGTTCGGGGTCATATGCCATTAAAGTATTTGGAATCCTCAATTGTTTATAGAAATCTCATCCTTTCATACAAAGCTAGTTCTTTAAGTACTCAGATTTCTATAAAATATTTAATGGTTCAACCACTTCCTAAAGATGCTTCAATCTCTTCATAGGCCACGATCTTTCTCTATCAGATCTCAGTCGACTTATACCCCAAAGTTTTTTGGTAAGACCTTAACAGAAATCGTCCTGCAGGATGGTTAAGCAAGTCAACAAAAATGATAAAATTTGTTGGGTTAAAAATTAACAGTTGGATAGAAAATTTGTCATCTTTAACTTAAGAGAAATAACGCATTGTTTTAAACCATTATTAGCGATGATGTCTATATTATAATATATTTTTTTGATATATTAGGCAAAATTTCGCCATGCTGGCCCAATGTATAGTGCTTAGTGCTACTATTGACAAAAGTAGGGACATATGACCTCAAAGATCTAGATATCAATAAATAAAAATGAAAATAACCAGAACATAAGGTCTACCACAAATCTGTAATACCCTAGACCCTATACCACTTGCAGGGTATACAAAATTGCCGAAGAATGTTATATGAGTTTGGAGCGGAAATGTGCACAGAGTGAAACCCAGAAGCGCTGAAGATTCGCTACTATGGCAGCTGGAAACAAAAATGTGAAATCGAAATATAAGCCAAATAAATTTCCCGTTGCCAATGCGCTTTCATAATTAATATGAGCCAATTACAACCACAGCGTTCTAATGGAAATGAAAACGAAAATAAATTTCTATAACTTGGGCATAACTCTGGCAATGCAGCAGGAGCCGCAGGAGCAGCAGCCGCAGCAGCAGCACCAATAGTGGCATCAACAAAAGTGGCAGGGGCAAATACCATAGGCAACAACAACAACAAAGGAAATGGCAGATTGATGCGCATTACATAACGACTAATCAGAGTTGCCACAGCAACAAATACAACTACAAGCACTACAACTACATCAACAATGGTCATGGCAATAGCTCATGAAACACAAACAACAAACACAGCTGGATTGGAAAAGCTCGCAAAAATTCATGAAAAGTGCAGAACGCGCAAAAGTCCTGGACAGCATTTGGCAAGCCGCCTGTTAGGGGCAGGGCAGGCTCTGTGTGTGCACTGTGCACAAAATTATTACAAGATTCTCGTGAGGATCGGTGTATCGATAGTTCTAAGTAAAGGAACTTGAACGAAATAATAATGAAAGTAAGTTTATTACTGAGTAGCAGCTCATCTATAATCGGAGCGAGGCGATATAGTTTAGTGCAATACTAAAATTATTGGTTCAACTCCAAAATATTAAAACTTCTGAATGCTACCCTTCACTATGTTCGTATAGCAACATTGACACCTTTTGTGCTGGAGACTCTTCATTAATTCTAACTCGTTAGACCTATTCATCTTTATGGAGTCTCAATTTGGTGGCCTATACTATACAAGAAAAAATCACCTTAATAATGATGACTTCAACGTCTTTCCTCTGGATAAGATGGGTAAACAATTTGCCATTTTGTCAGCTCTTGAAGGAGATGGAACAGCAGTTTTCAGTCGACCTCATCTGACACCCAGGACATAGGGATGTCCACGAAAATTGAGGATGAACTGGACAGGCAAGCTACCATCTGCATCCTGGCTTAATAGAGCTCAATGCTCGACCGTAATCCAAGCTTTTATTGGGCACTGACTGTTGGGAGTCCACTCATTCAGAATTAACGCTCCACATCATAATTTCTGCAGAAGCTGCGGTGATTACGACGATCTAGAGATTATGAGGCACATTTTCTGTTACTGTTATGGACTAAGCAGAACAAGGTCCCGATTTCTTTCAAATTGACTCATCGGAGCTCCCAGAAAAGAGTCCAAAAAGCTTCTCAAGGTTTCTCCAGGCCGTCGGATGTACTTGACTTTAACGTCATATTGTGGATTTGTTGAGTGGAGGAAGGGTGGAGTAAGGTCCACCCAGCGGTGGTGTCTATACCTATGACCAGTTGTAGACTGAGGTTACGAAATCACTTTGCCCGCACTGCAAACCTGATGTGAATCGGTCATCGAACACATTCACATAAAAAGAACAATGGAACTTTACTGGCTTAATAGAGCTCAATGCTCGACCGTAATCCAAGCTTTTATTTGGCACTGACTGTTGGGAGTCCATTCATCCAGGATTAACGCTCTGCATCATCATTTGTGTAGAATATACGGTGATTACGACGATCTAGGGATTGTGAGGCACCTTTTCTGTTACTGTTCTGGACTATGCAGAACAAGGTTCCGATTTCTTTTAAATTGACTCATCTGAGCTCCCAGAAAAGAGTTCAAGAAGCTTCTCGAGGCTTATCCAGGCCGTCGGATGGACGTGGCTTTAACATCATATTGTGGATATGGTAAGTGGAGGAAGGGTAGAGTAAGGTCCACCCAGCAATATCCCAACGTGACAATGCTTTGGCTTAAGTGTGACACCAAGCCCCACCTGCCGCATTAACCTAACCTAACTTACCACAAGAGCCATCATATGTGATTATATTTCAACAAAAGAGGTTGCAGGTGAAATTTAAATAATTTTAAATAATTCTAAAAATATTTTAAATGAAGAATTTCAATTCGTAGTCTGTTGAAAAATTTGACAAATTATAATAATGCAATACAAGAAACTATTGTTAAGGTCAAGTTGGAACAAGAGCTCTAACATAGTTGATAAATTCTTAAACTGTTCAAGACTGTCAAAAGCCTTAAAAAATAACTACAACTATGGCTTAATATCCCATTGTAATCTTAAATCGGACTTATTTACCTGGTCAATCCAAATCTCAAAAGAGAGCACTGAAACATTTTGAATCAGTTAGCTGCACGATGTAAAGCAAAGACATTACTAATCTGAGTTATTACCAAATTAAGAGCTTAATTTCACAAAAACTCCCATTTTAAGTCAAATTTTACAATTTGTTTTCTCTCTCAGTGTAGCAAAGTGAAGGCAAAGTAAAGCAAAGTTGAGCCAGTTGTTACTCAAGCTTCCAACCAACTCATGGATGCCAACGACGACAAGGAAGTTGGTTTAGCCAATACCAGATAGTAGTAGAGAAAACATATCGAAAATCAAACAATTGTCTTTTCTACAATGGAACAACATTCATTGTGTTGAACACCAGCAATTGATGTTGTATTTGCTGCTGTTGTTGTTGTTGTTGCAGCAGGAAAGCAGCAGGCGGTGCATTATTCCATGGTTTAATCAGCAGCTTACAAGAGTAAACAATGGCCTGGCAAGAGGATGCCAGAGCCAAAGCCAAAAAGTGCATTTGGACGACCAGCCAGACAAACAGAAATCCCAATGCCAGAGACGACCTACCCATACTCAGTCGTCATCATCATCGTCGTTGTGCACACTCGCCGTGGGTTTACTTGGGCATTGCCAAAGTTCCAATATCAAACCGAAAATGCGATCCATCAAAATGAAATTGAAATCTTTTGCTCATTTTTGAGCTGTTCGATGGTTGGATGGTTGCAGGCAACACCCCATCACACTATCCAACAATCGTTGGCATTGCATTTTCGCAGTTTGTCTTTGGCTTGACTTGCGAGCATTGCGCCAGGATAAAGGATGCTGTGCAGGGTGTCCTTGCCTTGCCTTGGCTGTGACTGTGCCATGTCAATCAATGTCAATAAAACAATTACTGTCACTTGCAGCTGGCAGGCGGGGCACCCACTTGGGCAGTGTCATGTTCGAACTTTGGCAGTCGTCACAATTGGAACTTGCCGCTTGTGGCAAGGGGCTGAAGCTGGAACTTTAAGCTGGCGGCGACAGCAGTAGCTACTCAGTGGCAGTCCAGACTTAATGCAACGCCCACATGCTGCAAGCAGCCTGGCAACTCTCACACACTCCATCACAAGCTCTCTTTGTCTGCTCAAGTGTTTTGCGGTTGCTAATAAAACTCAATGCTGCCACATTTTACTTGCTTCTTTTGCAGCCAAACGTTGTGACAAATCATTTGTTTTAGACATTTTGTTGCCACTGCAACATAGCTGTCCGTCCCCTCAGCACCACTCTGTCTCTCTCTCTGTTTGCTCCTGGCATAATCGCATAGTCATTTCAGTTTGCTCTTATTACACAACTCCCAGTTGTTGTCATCCAAAGCGCATCTACATTGTGTCTACTTTTGAGTTACATTTCTTACACATTGAAGCCATGTTGACAGTCAGTCGCAGTCGCCTCGCCACTAGAGTCACAGACGTCATAGTCCTTGCAACGTCTTCCACATTCCGCTGCATTTCTGGTTGGCTACATTTTGGGCCACATGAATTATACATTGGCCAACTCTGGCACTCCCACGAACATGCCACAGCACTGGCACATTGGAGCACATGTGCCAATGCTTAGCCACTTTAGTTGAAAAAACAGCACGGAGTGTATATAGATATTAGAGATGAACGCGTGATCTAGGTCTTAGAGTTACAAACACTGCATCATTTTCGTTTAAGTAGTGAGATGATGGAAGTTAATGATATTTTAGCCACTTTTGTTAGGAAAATATAACGAGCTGTATGTAAAAATTGGGGATAAGCACTTGATATAAGCTTTATATGCAGAAAAGTAAGAAGATATCTATCTGATCAGAGAGATGATGAAAGTTGATGATATTTTAGGCACTTTTGTTAGGAAAATAGCACAAGTTGTATATATAAATTAGAGATGAAGGCGTAATATAGACCTTTCAGGTACAAATCATGATGTTCACTTAAGTTTAGATATTTTTGGTTAGGAAAATAGCACATGGTGTATAAAAAATTTGAGATACACACTTGATATAGACTTAATATGCAGAAAAGTTAGAAGGCATCTAAATGATAAGAAAGATGATAGTCTTTTAGTTACTTTTGTTAAAAAAAACAGCACTGACATTATATAAATATTAGAGATGACCACGAGATGTAGGTCTTAGAGGTACAAATACTACATGTTTTTAACTTAAGTAGAGAGATGATAAAAGATGATAATATTTTAGTCATTTTTGTTAAGAATAAAGCACAAGGTCTAAGCAATTATTAGTGATAAACTCTTGATATAGGTTTAATAGGCAGAAAAATTAGAAGCCATGTAACTGATCCGAGAGATGATGAAAGATGATGCCATTTTAGCCACATTTGTTTGGAAAATAGCACAAGGTGTATGTTAAAATTAGTGATAAACACACTTAATATAGGTTTAATAGGATAGATCGGAGAGATGATAAAAGACAAATATTATAAACACCACAATTAATATCTTGAATGTAGAGATGAAACCGTGACATTGGCTATACTTGCATACAATTTAAAATTGCAAGATGATATCTTTTAGCACTCAGTCTTTATAATAATCTGTAAACTGCATATAAGCACGTGCTTATAGGTTTCAGTTTTGGAACAGATCAAATAGATGATGAAATGTGAATTAAGTGGAATTTGAAATGAATGTATAGAATTTATATACGAGCCCGTGTTTTAGACTTTATAGATTGTGGTGCATTTGATAAAAATTACAAAAGATGATGGATTTTAATGCATTCATATAATTATCTTAGTAATCTGACTGCAAAATAAAAGATGATGCGTCTTTAAACACTCTTGTTGTGAAAATAGCTTTAAGTATATATAGAAATTTCAGATGAACACGTGATATTGGCTTTAAAGGTTCTATAATTGCACGATTTCTAAGAAATCAGAATGATATGCAAAAATAATCAGAAAACTAAAATAAAGAGCTATAATCTCCATACAAATTAGCAAGAAGAATACGGGCTTGAAGCTCTGGCGGTACAAACGTTACATCATCTTTATTGAATCTGCAAGATGATAAGAGATGATGGCGTTTTTTGCACAATTACAAGCATTTGAATTATGCGACTACAGCGTCACCTTATATTTGTTACTAGAAACAAGAAGAAAGAACCAAAATAATGTGTTGTCAAAAAAATGTGTATGTTTCTGTAGCAAACAAATTTATTTTGACTTAAGTTGGGAAGTGAAGTTTCCATACAATTAAAATGTAATCAAGTTGACTTATTTAGATAATGAAATATAAAGGAATTTTTTGTACAATTTGGTAGGAAACGTATTATAAATTTTTTTGGAAACTCAGCAACTTTAAAGAAAATGCATTTAAAATTAATTAAGTTCAATATTTGAATTTATAACAAGGTTATAAATTTTTCCAGGCTTGTGAGGTGTTACCCGCAAGTTGTTTCATCGATTACAAATCGAACTGCACTTCAAGTCATTAAACTTATCCTAGCAATTTTACAATACATATTTTAAAAGATCTATTCATGATTTTATATGATCATCTTTGGTTAATATGATTTTACGATTAAATGGACAGTTATTAGCATTCTGTAAGACTGCGCCTGATCTAGCATAGTCAGCGTCATCTGCTTATATCGCCATCATCATCCACTTATATTGTCATCTGTCATAATATCATCTTATACAGCATCATCAATTTTTGGTGTCATCTTACCTAATTCTTCTTTCTGCAGCTAAATAAACTCGTAAACGTGATTTTTTTTGTTTTTTGTTTTGGTTGACCAATCGTATCTTCTGGTCATCTCTAACCAAAGTGCAGCCTAATCTGACCAAGAATGCCACCAGCAATTGTTGCATTATTCATGGGCTGCATTTAGAGGCAGACTGGCACGGCACATGAAATATGCAAGAAATGGTTTAACAAAAGAAACAAAAAAACCAATTGTTCATTGAACTTCAAATGAATAATGAAACTTTAGTTGTCTAACGCGCATCGAGCTGGCCAATGATGTACATGATAATGTAGATGATGATTGGTCGACTGTTTCCAAACACTTGTCAAGAATGTATTGTGATTGACAATGTTTTGAAATAAATTTTCGAGCACGAAATTTGCCAAGCAACTATGTAAGATGAAAGACAAAATATACAAATTGTATTCGCATTTTCGGAAGAAAAACTAAAAAATGAAAACAAAAAAACAAAGACGCGATACTAAAATAGGCCAAGAGCAATATCAAAGACAACAACTGCAACTACGGGCATCATCTTGAGACCGTCCGACAGTCAGTCAGTCAGTCAGTTGATGTGCGCGCCATAAAGTAGACTATAGAAAGCACACACACCAACACACACAGCTGCTCAGTGAGCCGTCGTTGACACGTAAACTATTTGGCACGCAATGCCGGAGAGACACTCTGAGAGAGATGAAGAGCGATGAAGAGAAGAATTGAAGAAAGTGTGATGTGCGGCGGAGAGAGCGCAGAATGGAGGTGGCAGAGCGAAGCGACATGACGTTGATGCACATAAAATGCCAACTGTGGATACCAAAAACAACAAAGACGCCAAGCAATTTGCAATCGAATGCAGCTCATGAAAACAATGGAGGAGCACACTGTGCACACTGAGAACACTTTTGTACTCATTCCCATTGTTGTTATTCAAATTCTTCTCGTTGTTGTTGTAGCTGAAGATGAAACTGGCAGCAGCATAATGCGATTTGGGAATTGATTGCAGCACTAGACAAATGTGAAAGGCGTCTGGCCCAAGGGCTCATGGCCCATGGTCACATGGCCAAGACCGAAGGAACCCCTCGGCATTCATTTTACGCAAATTACATTTGGTTTTTATTCTATATATGTATTATATGTCTTTTGATTTGAAATGTGTGGGAAGAGCAACAAAGTTTATACGATATTAAGTTGCAATTTGTTGAACAGAATTAAAACTCTTTGTGTACTTGCATCATCTGCTACAATATTGTAGACAGTCTTTTACAAACTCCAAAGCGGTTATAAGCTAATGAAATCGGAATCCAATTAACCACAATTTAAAGTTTTCTACCTGATACTCTCACGCGTAGCCAAACTCAATGGAATTTGTTTGGGTTATAGAACCAATTGTTGTAGAACTAAACAAAATTGTATACGATAATGCCATAGCTGCTTCATACCGCTTGATAAATATCCAAGTTGATACAATCAGCCGCATCATGTATGGCTTGGATAAGAGTGAAACGATAACAAAATTGTCACGTAAGGAAATGAGGTAAGTATTTTCTTGGCTTATTAGTCTGTAGAGTAAAGTGCTAAGAATTTTCTATAAGTACAATTTATGATAAAGTGCTTTCTCAAATCCACAATAGAGTCTGAATATTTTATTAATAGGAGAGCTACCTATAAGAGCATGTTGATAGACAAAAACTACATACTCGTACTAAATTAAGCACAACCATCGCGCAATGAAATACTTAATAATGATTTAAGTAAGAGCATTGCTGAATCTTCATACCTTTTGTTTCGAAACTTATGGAAGTCTCAAGACCACTATTTACAGATCTACACACTCTATTACACTCTAATAATAATTCGTTACTTTTAAATTTTTAGATCATCTAATACTTTTCCGCTCATCTTATAGTCTCAAACAAATTTCTCAACAAAAAAATTCTACGAAGAGAATGTACGCTTAGAGCTTGTCGATAGTTTTCTCTCGACGTCCCTATATTGCAAGCCATCATTATTGTCAGGAAAACCTAAAGGATAATTAATAAAATACTCGAGTACTCGCAAGGAGGCACTGTATTAATAATATTATAAATGTAATTATTATTAATTATTAAAACTAAAGCGAAAAGATCTCACATGGTTAAAAAAAAAGTCGAGGTGAACAAATTGAAAATTTATTGGATCAGTCTTTGTCTAATTATCTGTGTCTTGTTTAGTTAAAATTAAAATGTATAGTGAGAGAATAATTAAGTGTTATGTACCATCTACAGACCCATTACGCTCGTAAACACAATATATAAAATATTTTCCAGTCTGATTTAAGATAATTGTATTGGTAGCTCCTAGCTGCTCTTCAAGCGGAAGATTCACCACAAACCAAATTTTTCTTGTGCGCCAGATATTAGAAAGCTCATTGGAACCGGACAAAACTACATTTAATTCTTTAATTGAATTTAAAGCAGCATATGACAGTATAATAAGGGAAGCTCTTTTCTTCGGGATACCAGTAAAGTCGGTACGCCTAGTGAAATCTACTCTGGTGAACTTCAGGAACACTGTGAAAGTCCAAACGAGTTTTCATTCGAAATCATATCAAACAAAAGCCTACGTCAAAAAGATAAGCTATCGTATCTTCTTTTTAATCTAGCCCTGGAGTACATTATCATGAAATCGAAAGTTAACACAGTGGGAACCATTTTCTTTATATCGGTATAAATATGCGGACTTCATAGATATGTCAATGCCAACCTTTAAAGAAAACTTTATAAATCTTGAAAAAAGGCTTTAAAAACATGGTCTTAAAATAAATGAACAAAAAATAAACACCCCAATTTCAACAACATCAGAAACAATTAAATATAGATGTAGCCACCAGTTTTGGATATTACAATTTCAAAGTAACCAAAAATGTTCAGTACCTCAGTGTCAATATTAATATAGACAATAATATATCGCAAGAAATAGATCAAAGAATTACGTCTGCATACAAATGCTATTTTGGACTTTGAACACTTAAAAGGAATCTAAGACGGAGAAACGAAAACCCAGAGGAGGATTTACATTAATTGTACCAGCGAAATATTAACATTAAGTATATGATCGTACGATGCTGCGAACAATCTTTGGAGGAATACAAGAAATCGGAATATGGCGACAACGATGTAACCATGAGTTATTTAATCTATACGGCCACCCTAACATAATAACATTCATTGAAACAAACCAATTACGATGGCCATCTAATTATAGCAAAGGACAGCTATCCCCCAAAACAAATTATGATTGGTAACCGAAGAAGAGTATGGGATGGGCTCGATTAAGATTCAGAGGATTTAGAATTGCGATGTTGGAAAACACAAGCCCAAGATTGCGACGAATAGAGGCTAAAAAACAAAACAAAGTCGGGTCTTTCTTTGGTCTGGGTTGTCTCGCCAATGAAAATAAACCGTAAAGTTATGAAGCATGGAAAGTTAGCTCAGTATGAAAAAAACTATCGTGGATGGGCAACATCAATTTCATCAATTTCGAGTTTTACTTCCGCAATACCTGTGCCAGGCCGGAAACTTTATACCAGCTGCCAAAAAAAAATCAAAAGAATTCTGGCCTTCTCCTATTTAGAGTAAGTCTGCCATTTTAAAATATATTATTCATTATGGGCCTAGATTGCTTAAGCTTCAAATATATTTTAAAAAAATTTGGAAAAATTATTTTTTGAAGTTATCAAACTCTCCGCGTTTTTAGAAATTTAAGTCAAAATTCGTACAATCAACAGTGGTCCGAAAATCGAACCGAAAATTTTATTCCGATTCGATTTGAAAAACCGAATCTTTCGTTGCAAGACAAATTATAGCGTATTAGCAAACTATATTTAATGGTGTATTAAGGAACTAAATAAATAAATCCGCCCAACGGGTCTAGGTTATACCCTAAAAAGTTGGCAACAATTTTATTTAGGACCGACAGTCTGTCGATGTTTCATATGCTTATGGGATCACTTAAGTTAAAAAAGACAACAGCACATTGGGTTTCTGAGATAACCTACAAAATATTTATTTGTATGTGATTATTTGAGGTTATGACAGAACTCTGAAGTGTTTAACCCGCTTAGTACCTAAAAACCGATATTTGGAGATACCATAACTTCAAAACAACCTACACAAAGTCAAAAAAATCACCTCAAATGCCTGGTTGAGATAATCATTGTGACAGACCCTGCAATACAAACATTTAGAATCAACTCTAAATAGTTGAAATTGAACCTAAATCTGTCAAAACAGCTCTAAGCCCATTGGTGAACCCTCATTTCTGAAATTCGCAAAATGAAAATTGCAATTCTGTCCATGGCACAGACCACACATGAGACTACTTTGTATATGTCTGACCCGGCACCCCTTAAAACATTTTCTTACACTTTTTAATATGTCATTCATCATGCGGACGACGACGGCGAGGATGACGATGACGTCGGCCACAACGACGTGGATGATGGCGATGATGCCACTTGTATACTGTTTGTAATCCTGTCATTCATTTTGACTTTATTGACATGGCAATGCCAAGGCAACCCAGCCAACCAAATAACTAACCAAACCGAGCAACTTTGCGACCCAGCGCGCTTATATGTATGTATATGTGTAGTCACGTGTCCCTTTCTGGCTTCCACATCGAACAATTCAATTTGAAACATACCACTCATTCATTCATCTACTCCAGGCCAGATGAGGGACAGCAGGACCGCGGCAGGACAGCGGCAGGCCAGCCGGCTAGTCTCCTCAGTCAGTCAACCAGCCATGGATTACACACTTCTGATGGCAACATACTAGCAACAACTGCCGCTGATTGCGTTGACAACATTTTGCCATTGTCTGACGATCCCTTCCACAATTCCATAACAGCCTTGGCCCTTCTGTTTCTGCTGGGCCTATGTGAGACAGCTCGTAAATCTCGAAAATGTATGCACCCTTCTGTTGCTGCCACACCCACTCTCCGGCATTTTACGCACACTACGCACATTCGTTTACCGTCGCGCCCTCAATGCCTGCCCAGTACCCAGAGTACCTCCTGCCGTTAGCTGATTTTAATTTTTTTTTTCTTTTTGAGCTGCCTTTGACATGGTTCCAGCATCATTTTCATTGTGTTTATGGAAATTCCGGCAAATCTCTACCCAAAATTGGGCTCTTGTAGAGAGCGCCCCCACTAGCATGTGCGTTCCCAATCCCCATCCCCTTCATACTGCTTGCTTAGTGCGCCGTAATTGCAACAATTTTGATGGCACACGCGCTACGTCAATGCGTTGAGAGTTTTGGTCGGTTTCGGTTTCGCCTGATTTACTTTGTTTGGGTTTTGATTTCCGTTTGATTCTCCGTAGAAACAAACCCATCAAAATGCTCTACAGCGCGTTGTGCATGACAAATTTTGTTAAAACTTTTCATTCTGTCTTGATAAAAAAAGTTTAGTCAAAGTAATTGCAATGAATCGTTTTAAAATTGATGTTTCTGAAAGTTTTACAAGCAAGCTGGAGAAAACTATTTACCAACTAGTTAAGATACAGCTAAGAAGGAAATGATGCTGCATGTTCCCAGACATCCCAGGCATCCCCAACAGACGACAGCCAAGACAGACGGACAGACATAATGCGTTAAGTGCGATGTTGAGGGCGCTTTGTTGATGCATCGTTAAATGAAAGCAAGTTTTTATTTATTTCTTCTTTGGAGTCGTCTACATTGACTATCTTGTCAAGTTGGATTGTTTGGTTTTGGTAAGTGTTTTATTGCTGATATTTTTCGAACTAAGTCAATCAAGTTAAGGCAAGTTAACAAGTTAGGTATGGAATTTCATGGTGAGGAGGTAAAAATGTATCAATTATTATAAGAACTTTAATTGAAATTTGAATGATATGTATGAATAAAAGCTGCCAAATTTCATGAGATTCGGTCCAGTCGTTTCAGAGGAGTATGGCTACTAACATTGTGACACGACAATTTTATATATAAGAATAAACTTATGTTTTACGTGTTATGGGTGTTCTCATGAACGCGTCGATGAGTTTCAAATTTGATTTTTGCATGTGTTAGAGGTTGTCAATACGGAGGTTTTAGGCCTATTGCGATGTATTTGTGTGTATTGGTTCGTGAGTATATTGCCATATACATATATATATAGCATAGTAGACAGTAAGTGTCTGCGTAGTCGCAAATGGGTTGAAATGTAGTTTTGGGGCATGAATTTATTGGAGATGCGAGTTCTCTTAAGAATACTTAAGTTCGTCCATACGGTTTTTTAGAGAGTCATGAAAGTCAACTAATCCAAAAATATTATGATTGTCTAGATAAGCTAACTAGAGAATCCTTCGATGTTTATACACTTTAAGAGTATTCGAAAAGTTTGGCCAGGACAATGTGTGCCGGACTCACTATTATTTTATATTTCTTTTTAGGTAAAAAAATTAAGCATGAAACAAAGTCATGTGTTGAATAAATTTAAAATTCGAATAAGTAAGATTATTTGGTTAGATCTTTCAAAATCTTGTATTCATATTTATTCATAGTTTTGGAGCTTCTTAAAACGGTTTTAAATATGCGTTCGATAGAATGAATTTAGGGTATATTTCTCAGGAAATAAATAAAAAATATATTAAAAAAAATTTTGTTTTTTGTCGAGAATATTCTGTTTGTTTCTTAAAAGCTTACAATAATTCCTTTTTTTAATTTATTTTTTATATATTTCCTGAGAGTTGTGAAAGATCTAAATAAGTTAATATAAGATCCTACCAAAAAACAAAGAATTTTGGTTCCAAAGTTAGTTCCAAAAGAACGCTATTTGGATCCTTTGGAACGATTTGGATCCAAAGCTGGTTGGTTATGGTTTTTTTATATTTTTGAGATCGCTAAATTTGAATCATAGGTCCAAAAAACCCTAGCTACTCAGGCGTCTGACATAAGCTCAAGGAACGCGATAAAAGACGTTTTTTCTAAGAAAAGTATTTTTTTGAAATATTTTTCAACGAATGTATGTGTGTAGTCAGCAATTCTTATATGTATATGGGCATTGTGAAGTTTACTGCGGTTCCTCACTTCAGTGCCTCTAATACATAAGCAAATTTAGCTATCTTCCCCAGATGGCGCCACTTTTTATTTATAAAGTTCATCCTCTTTTAATCATTGTAGAAATTAATTATTTTTTTTAATTTGAAATTGCTGTATTCTGAGCAACCAAAACCATTACAATATGATAATTTTATAAAACACAAATTTACTTAAGTACCGCAAATAGTTTCCTTTCAAGCTATTTTGATATGACTTCTTTATACGAGAAATACAGGGTGCGCCATTTGAATGTGGTCGATGGAAATATTGAAGCAGACACCGGCCCAAACAGTCACTTTCTGATCATGCAGTGGAGTTTGATGGATAGTATGAGGATTTTCTTTCCCCCAATTGCGACAGTTTTGTTTATTTACAGTGCCAGATAGCGTGAAATGGGCCTCATCAGTCATTAAAATTCGCTCCCCAAAAATCGGGCAATTACATTTAATGAACATTGTCACTATTTCCGTGCGTTCTTTGGGCGTGAATCGATTCATGGTTAAAATTGTAATGCAATAACCTTTCTAAAATGTGTTCGGCGACGTCAATCGGTTGAAATCTGTCAAAGTTGTTCAATATTTCCATCGACCACATTCAAATGGCGCACCCTGTATCTTTCACATCTCCAACTAAACTTTTTTCCTATAACTCTCATAACACATTGTTTAAGTACGGATAACATTTATCAAATGGGAATTGTCAATACTTTTCGAATACGACTTTCTTTAAGTGTCGCAAATAGTTCTTAAACACACTTGTTCAATTTCTAAATATTCCGATTGATTTTTTTAACGTTTCCCCTCCTTTTTTATATAGCGCTTAAAAAACACAAACAAGCCACTTTTACAACCATATAATAATAAAAAATAAAAAACTAATCTATTAAGCATATTTCTCACATTCACAATGGCTTTATTTTGGAGAGTATATAAACTTTGCCAATCCGTCTGCAGCTTTCTCTTATGGCAGTTTTATGATCCGACTCAGACTTTAGTGCAATGCGTAAATATTTCAACAAAGCCACGGAAGCAACAACAACAATGCCAACTACAATACCGGCAAAACACATTTGGGCGCTTAATTATGCGCAGGCAGCTACGGCATCACCATCATCACCATAACCATCATCATCTTCATCATCCTCCACAATCCTCCACAATCAGCCCAACAAGCTGCAGTGCGCCCCCGGAGAGTGCCCGGAACGGAACGGAACCCATAAACAGATTCAGACCAAGACCGACAAGCATTTACAAGCGTTCAACATTGAAAAATTTGCACAAAAGCTCAAAGCCAAAAACCCGTTGACGCGTCACAACAACAACAGGCAAAGGAAAAAAAATACCCAACAACAAAAGTAACAGCTACAACAACAGTTATAGCGAATATAAAAAAAAATTGTTTATTATAAAGTGGAATATAGACGACTGTGATATACCCTCTAAGCAGTTTCTGAGAATTATATTTTACTGGATGTTTCTAGTTCAAATTTTGAGGATTTCAACAATTGTTAGTGCAAAATTTATTTGTTTTTGTTCGCATAATTGGAGAGGGAAGCTTAAAAAGCCTTAATGTGTGGGACTGAGCCATAAAATGTAACTTTATTCTAACTTTAATGTACGACGTATCATTCTATATATACACATAATCAAACGGTTAATCCGAATCATTATGTCGAAGTGCTGATTTGATTGTGACGGTATAAAAGAAACTAAATACAGTCGTGGCTGGATATAGTGAACACCAAGTATAGTGAATCTTGAACGCTGAGTGAAAAAAAACAAATCCAAGATAATGGTATTTGAAAGGAAAACTCTAAGAAAAATTTTTGGCGCTATTAATGACAATGGAGAGTGGCGAATTAGATGGAACGACGAACTAGAACAGCTTATTAGAGGAGAAAACATTGTACGTTTCATTAAAGCACAAAGACTAAGGTGGTTAGGCCACGTGTCACGAATGGAACCTTCTAGAGCCCAAAAGAAAATCTTAGATGCAAAATCATACAACACCAGAGTAAGAGGTAGACCAAGAACGCGATGGATAGAAGAATTAAAGGAGGATATGGATAGGATTAAGATAAAAAACTTGAAAGAATCAGCAAATAATCGTGCAACATGGAGGCATTATGTTCAGCAGGCCAAAGCTCACAAAGAGCTGTAGCGGCAAACGATGATGATGAAGTATAGTGAACACCTCGATATGGTGAACACCTAAATTTTTACATAGAGTACACTATTTTGTGAACAATCAAAAATTTTGAAAGCATTTTCAAGCAGAAACGATTGAAAAATCCAAAAAGGAATCAGAAACGAAAGCTGCAAAATCAGCTGATTCTTGATGTTATTGCATGTTTTGTTTACCTTTTTATTTTCCTACAAATATATTTCAATGATCTTTTGCACAAATGTCAACTTTGAACTAATAAAATGAGTTTTAAACATAAAAATACCATCCATGAAATTGTGAACAGCCTTGATACTTCCAATAATTAGTTCACTATATCCAGACACGACTGTAATTTGATTTCTGAAAATCCAAAAAGTTACAAAATTTGTAAATATATCTTTGATGTTTCTGTTTCTATGTTTCTATGTTTCTATGTTTCAATGTTTCAATGTTTCAATGTTTCTGTGTTTCTATGTTTCTATGTTTCTATGTTTCTATGTTTCTATGTTTCTATGTTTCTATGTTTCTATGTTTCTATGTTTCTATGTTTCTATGTTTCTATGTTTCTATGTTTCTATGTTTCTATGTTTCTATGTTTCTAAGTTTCTATGTTTCTATGTTTCTATGTTTCTATGTTTCTATGTTTCTATGTTTCTATGTTTCTATGTTTCTATGTTTCTATGTTTCTATGTTTCTATGTTTCTATGTTTCTATGTTTCTATGTTTCTATGTTTCTATGTTTCTATGTTTCTATGTTTCTATGTTTCTATGTTTCTATGTTTCTATGTTTCTATTTTTCTATGTTTCTATGTATCTGTGTATCTGTGCATCTGTGTATCCATGTACCTACGTATCATGGAACTATGGTATGATCTATATGGTATTTATCGAAAGTTCTTAAAAAAAATAATTTACAAAATCAAATATTTCGTCTTAGGTCATTTCGTTAATAGAACTTTATATTAAATAAATAAAAAATTAGCCTGCTAGCCCAATGGTGATTAGTTAATACATAGATGGTAAGAAATTTGGGAGGAAAATATAAGTTAACAAAAATGTAATAAGAAAATATTACTATAAGAAAAATCTTCTAGAAAAATAAGCCTACTGGAAACAATTGGACGACACTAATACTATTCTTGGGCCGAAGTTGAGTACCAAAGCTTTGAAACTTAGCTTGCAACTAACTGGCCGTCTTCCAATAGCTGCAGAAATAAATTTTGACAACTTTTAAATATTTATTAAAAGTCATCCTATCGAGAATTTCTTTTACTTCCATGGGAATAATAGTAATATCTTGAAAACCCCTTCGAAGATTTGTGCTCTCTGGCATAATCTACCCATAACGCTCCTGGCTCTTTATAGCAATTCACCATAATGGTTCAGCAAGGAGTGACACTCAAGTGGATAACAAGCGCCAAATAGCTACTCCTAACACTCTGGCAACCCCGCCATCCTCCCTTTTCCCGACACTCCTCCTTACTTCCCTCTGTCTAACTAGCCTCACTCAACCTATGAACAGACGGATAAGCCAAGCTCGAAACCTTCTTCATATTTCAAAACTAACAATACCCGCTTATACTATAACTAAAGTGTATCAAAAAGAGTGAAGAAAAAAAAACTTTTGAAGGGTTGGCAGCACCACGCAACAAGCAACATCGTCGCGTTGTGTTGCCTGTTGTTGTTGTTGCTTCGTGTTGTTGTCCGCCATCTATTGAATGCGAAATGAAGCTGGCAGAGCTCTGTGACTCTTCCTTCCTCTTGTTCCATTTTTTTTCATACCATCTTCGTTGTCGCTGTCGACGTCGCTGCTGCTGCGTTGTTGGCGTTTTCCATAAGGACTTTATTACTTTTTCATTTCGTTTCATTTCGTTTTAATTTTATTATGAGCCAAAATGGCGTAGCATTTCACTTGCCAGCATCGCAGTCGCAGTCGACGTCGCAGTCAGCAACAGCTACAGCAACTACACGGCCACACTACTATGACATTCTCCGGTCCTTATACACTGGGGTTATAAAGTGATACAAGTGTACGTACGAGAGGAGAACAACAGGAACAACAACATCCTTACTAGTGTATGGCAAAGACAAAGCCAAGTGTACGTTAGACCCCGACTCCGAAATGGCTGCCAAGCGAAACAATTTTTAATTAAATTTTGTGTGTATTTTATACAAATATGAATAATTATTTATGGCAGCCCGACTGCTTCTGCAGCTCCTGCTCCTTTAACTTTATCCTGTTTTTTTGGTCCTGCCCCAAACTAGCATACAAATATGCGTTGGCAGTTAATGCCAAGAGATAAAAATATTTGTATTTTGTGTGTTGGAAAATAGAAAATGAACATAAGGCGCACAATTCTGGCATATTCCAACCGAGTTGGCCGATTAATTGTCGGCTAAGTCCTTTGCTACCAACGACAACAACAACAACAACAACAGCAACAACAATAACAACAACTTGAAGTGTTGGTGTGCATTTAAATGGCAGATGATTATTTTAAATTTCTCATACAATTTACATAATGAAGGTCGGCCTGGTTGGTCGCTTCTTTGGCTTTCGCCAGTTGCCTGCTGCCAAAATTAATCAAACAAATTGCTTGCAACTAACTGTGGCAGGGGCAAGTTCTGGGAGTTCTGAGAGGCCTGTCAGCCTCTCTGACAAGGTCTTCTCTCTAAAGTAAAGCACTGTACTGGCATTCAATATGCCAGCCAAATCTAATTTGCAAAAATATTTGCTTTCAATAGTTCAACTTTTGTGGAAAAGGGTTGGGCAGTTGGCAGAGTGCTGAAACTGAAGACAGTCGGAGTAAGCCAGATATGTGACTGGTACAGTAAGGGCTGGACAAAGTGAACACGTCTTGGGCTCAAAGTTTATCAGATTTATTAAAGGCGTTTTTGTAATAAATGTTGAAATTAGGCAGAGGATTACCATTGGTAGCTTGCACTTTCATGGAGATTTTTAAAATTGGAATTTATTTGGCTGCAGCAATTTAGTTCCTATCGAATTTCGAAGATTTTAGTCTCGAAATGTTCGTAAAAGAGAATCCTTTAGCTTAAGATAGTTAAAAAAAATGTTTTACGTTAGTAAAAAACAATCTAAACATTTTGAATTTCAAAAAATAATCTAATTTTTTTTTGGAATTTGGTTGTTTGTAACTTCAATAATTTGTGTTAAGTGTGTACATTTTATATATCATTGTAAGGAGCTCATCAATACTTTTCGATATAATCGCCGTTCAGGTCTATACAACTTCGATTTCGAGATATTGGCGTATAGCTGAAAAAGTGCTCAGAAACATCTATATGTATAAAAAAGATGTTTTATGTGTTATGGGTGTTCTCACGAACGCGTTGATGAATTTTCAAATCTGACTTTTTGCGTTTGTTAGAGGTTATCAATACTGAGGTCTTAAGCCTATTTCGATGTGATTGTGTGTATTGGTTCGTAAGATATACGCATTTTTGTGAATATCGATTTTTGTGTGTATATTGCCATATATACAAAAACTGGTATTAGCTGTTTAATCAATGTTCGAGGGTCCAACATCGTTTCAATCATTGAGAACAGTGATTGCAGTATTGTGTGCAACGTCTCGAGAGGAAAGTCAAAAATTTGAATTTGTTGGAAAATGATTTGCACTGAGATCAAAATATAGTATATGCTGTTATACTGCTCATCCATACCAAATACGTGTTCTTTTATGCGATTATTTAAGCAACATGTTTTCCATCAAATCCACCTAAATTCTGGATAAAATATCATGATTATTTATCAGAAGATATTTGGTTTCGAGTACGTCAAGCAAAAAGTAATCCAGTTATGGAATTTACGCCGGAAGTTTACAATGAAGCTTTAACTGCATATTGAAGATCTATGTTTAGTGATGGCTAATAAGCCATTAGGACAATGGGAATGCCGTCTCCTAATCGATGCATGGCATGATGTATGTCAATTGGAAGAAATGCAACGAATCAAATTAATTATGAATCTAATCGTACTGCTCAGGAACGTGAAGATCGCAATGAACGTGAAAGAATTCGAGTTTAGACAGACCCGTAAAGCGCGACATTCGACTAATACTGGTGCAAGTTTGAATCGAGCTACAAACTAATCTAAAAATCTTCTATTTTTCCAGATAAGCTAACTAGAGAATCTTACGAAGTTAATTCACTTTAAGAGTATTGAGTAGGACGGCGTCTGCCGGGCTCACTAGTTTATAATAAAAATTTAACAGTTTTTCATGTATATTGTTAGTATAAGCCATACATAAAATTATATCTTTTCAAACATGCTTTAAATCCCGTCAGGTATCATCGGAACAATAGATCAAGAATCTGATGAAAAATATGGTTCTGAAAAAAACGCGTTTAAAGAAAGTCCCACAGCGTACGCGACTTAGGTGCGTCGAAGAGGTTCTATTTCTATAAGTATCGATTATATCGAAAAATCTTTTCGTACACATATTCTACGAATATGTATCTTTAATTTTTTGTAAAATTAAAAAATAGGTTTTATCGACCAAATTTGTAAGAACCTCCCCTTAGCACCAATCAAGATGGTTTAAGTAAATTCGGCGCCCTCTACCGCTTAAAATATTAACTGCTGAATATTAAAAATAAAAAAAAAGCTTAAATTCATTTTTAACATTTTGTTTTGTAAATGGTACCAAAAAAATTGGGGAAAACGTCTCTTTGGTTTCAGACTTTGAAGATGTATAAGTTTTTCCACGCTTTGGTACATTTCTACGCTAGTAAAATCTCAATCGTCCGGGAAATATTTAAAAAGAATGATCTTTGAAATAGCCCGATACTTAAGATGAATTCCAAAATAGATTCTGTATGCAAAATACGATAGTTATCAGTTATCTTAAGATTGAATACCGAGCTAAACTTGTACAAAATACAATACTTTCAGTTTTCTTAAAATTTTATTATTAGTAAAATTCTCGTGTCACAATGTTATGTTCCTGTGAAGCTTATAGACTCACGAACGGCTGAACCGATTTGGCTAATTTTGGTCTACTGAAATATTCGTGGAAGTCCAAGGATGGTTTAAGGTTGAGAAAATATAACAAAATTGCGACGAAAATACTAAAAAGGACACATTTGATTTTCCAATACAAATTTTTGTTGTTTAATTATACAGGTTGCGCCATCCGAAATGGCTAGACCGATTCTCATTGAATAACTTTGTGAGATTTCAACCGGTTGACGTCGTCGAACACATTTCGGACCAAGGTCTATTGCATTACAATTTTAACCATGAATCGAGTTGCACTCCTAACATTCGCGTGGCAAATCAAGTGACATGTTCATAAAACTCGGTAGACTAATTTGAAATTTCGATCAATTTTAGATAATTAATGATTGCCATTTTACGTTATCTGGCACGGTAATTCCAAGAAAGTTGTTGCATTAAGAAGAAAGGAATTCTTCGATATTATGCATTACAATTCACTGTTTTGATTTCTGTATAAAATGACATATGATCAGATCAATATTTGCACATAATGCAATTATCGTGAATTCGCCACAAAAATAAATCATTGGAAGAAAATAAAGATCTAGACGAGCGAGCGATAGCGATGCGATGCCGGAGGCACGGCTAGTAATTAATAAAATATAAGTATAAAAGCAAGTTTCCTTATCCTATTATCCCTACTATTTCCATTTAACCAATCAGCCTACTGACCTGTCTTTCCTGTTTTAAGTGGGAGTCAAACCAATCCTGCGTCAAGAGGCGTTTTATTTTTTTGTTCAGTTGGTGCACATTATACCTCATATTTATTTGCTATAAATTGGAAATTTAATCACATTTTCTATTGAAAACATAAATCGATAATTAAGCAATAAAAATCTTAAATATGTAAATTTGTTTTCAAGTGCCATTACTCTTAATTTATTTATTATTATTAATTATAATTGCTAGTTAAATTAAACATCTTTAATAAGTTTGATGCATTGGACCAGACCAAATATAATTTCTAGCACAGTTTGAAACAATGTGGCAACTTTAGTTTAATAAAAAAAATACAAAAATTAACTGCCTCTACATATGTGTTGCATTTGTATTTTACTGCTAGTAATAATTACTTGAAAGAAAAAAATTAGCTCATCCATCCTCCTCTCTAGCCCTATAACTTAAGGTCCTACTCATTTATTATCAAAAAAACGGCCGCCTGTAGCTTAAATGATCTTAGGTGCCTGAATCCAGATCATCAGTCCGTTTGACCAGACTACTTCAGGTTTTATATTTTACTCTAAGTTATGTCAAAATATTAATTGTGAATTAAAATTACCTTTTTAAAAAATGTTATAGATTTTGAAAATCTTAGAATTCTAGCAGGGACTGCTTTATAAATGCTTTGAAATCATATTATCTCACAAATCTGAAGTTGCTGCCACCTTAGTTTAAGCGATATTTAAATTACAAATTTCGGCATGTTCTTTTAATTATATTTTTACCAAAATATGGCAAAAAATTAATAATTCTGATGTTTGGACTGGACAATATGCCATTTAGTCTTATTCACAATATTAAAAGAAAATGCAAATTAAACCCATAACCAGAGCTATTTTTGATTAACACTTAAATTTAAACGCCATTTATTTAAATATCGATTACTTAAAGAAATCTACATTGTTATTTATTAAATTTCTGAACGATATTTAATCGAAGGCTATAAAACATTCAGCTTGCAATTTGTGAAAACTTTGATTTATGCGCTTTCAAATTTATGAGCATCCACTGTAGTTTGTGGCACTTGCTGCTTATGCAACTCATGCAACTGATTTCTTTAGAGAGCTTTGAGCAATGACGCTTTTATCAAGCAATTAGATTAATATGCGCTGCCTGAAAGTATGCAACATAAATATGCTTAATAATGCAGATGATGAAAAAACACAGCAAATAAGCACAACAAAGATGGCGGCTATAGAAAATGGTAGCAAACGAAGTTCGGCAGCATTTTGCTTTGTTATTGTAGCCTTTTCGTTTTTTTTATCTGCGATCGCATTACATAACTATAAAATGTAATTCAATATATCGTATTTCAATTTACTTTTAGCATATTAATTGAATTTTTGTTTTTATATGTGTGCGGTGCTCTGCTGCAGTGTCTATTGCAGCCTTGTGTATATTATATATATAGTATATAAATTTACATGCATATATATAAATGAGTTTGTTATGTGTGCGTGTATGTTCAGTAATTGAAATATTTATTTTTCATTTCATTTACAATAACAAAACCGCGAAATGTTATGGCAGAAGCGCAGCAAATTTGACCCCAAACCAAGTTATCTCATTCGTGCTAGCTGTCATGTTGATGCTAGGTTCACACTGACCTTTCGAAATGACGTAATTAAGTAGCAACACAGCTTGGTGTAAACAGGATGTACATGTTGAATGTTTATATTATTTAACTAAGGCTATAGATAAGGAACTGATAGGCTTTGCTAATATCTAAAGCGTTCTTTGTGTAAAACGTTCTTTTTATAATAATATTATTTTGTTATGTTTTTTGTTTTTATATTTACAAGCTAAAAGGTGGTTTGTTTATGTTCCGATTTATATACCTATTCTTAGACTTTTAAAATTTCTAAAAGATGCTATATCAGATGATGGCAGTGAATTAATTAAGCCATCAAATTGAAATTGAACTACTTTAAAATGAATCAAGAATATTTAATCTTTTTTGTCGTTAGAGCAATAAAGCTTCACTGCAAAACGAACTTAGATGGATATTTTTGGTCAAAAATTATATTTTTTGTATGCTTTGAGAAAATTAGGGATAGCATATAAAAGCTCTTAAAGAGGATTACAAAGTTTTCCATTCATTGGCTTAATACAGCGGCACATACCTAACACTATCAGCAAATACATATATAAAATATTTTCTTTTTCAAAATAATAATAGTGATTGGAAGAGAGTACTTAAAAAATCATACCGAAATTCCATATATCGGTATTTAAAGAACATTTTGTTTAACTTTTGAAGCATAAATCTATAACTAACATTATAATTTCTATTTTTATTTTAAAGCGCATTCAAATTTAAAGGATCTTATTATTATAAGGTGAGAAATTATACCCTGTACCGTATGGTACCAAGGGTATATTAAGTTTGTGCAAGCCGAAAATGTAGGAGGCAAGTTTATTTTGATTTTTGATATCGGGGATAAATTATATAGCTCCCATGGGAGTGTTTGAGACGACCTCGACAAAAAAAAAGCGTTTGGAGATGAATAATTCGTTTGTTTATGAAGATGTCGTAACCAAATTTGATATTCGAAAGTTTTTATAGTTCCCAATCACTGTACCAAATTTGATCGAAATCGGTTGACTATATCATATAGCTCCCATAGGACCGATCGGCCAAAATAACTTTTATAAAGAAAAATTCGCTATATTTCGTTTTTTAATAAAGATATCGTAACCAGATTTGGCGTTTGGAAATTTTTTAGACCACTTAAGCAATGTGCCAAATTTGAACAATATCGGTTGACTATGTCATATAGCTCCATAGGTCCGATCTTCCAAAAAATCGATTTTTAACAAAATTTGTTGTGTTTCGTTTGTTTGTTAAGATATTGGGACCAAATTTGACATTCGTGAAAATTTTATAGTTCCTAGGCACTGTACCAAATTTAATCCAAATCGTTTGACTAGATCATATAGCTCCCATAGGACCAATCGGTCCAAAAACATATATTTTATACAAAATTCGATGTGTTTTGTTTGTTTGTAAAGATATTTGAAATAAATTTGGCATTCATATATTTTTTAAGGTATTTAAGCACTGTGTCAAATTTTATTGAAATCGGTTGACTATATCATATAGCTCCCATAGGAACGATCGGTCAAAAAAAAATTTTTTGCTTAAAAATTCTTCTGTTTTTGGTTTTTTGTGAAGAAATCGGACTTTATTACAAGCTAGTGGTACAGGGTATCCTAAAGTCGTCCGCGCCCGACTTTACGTCCGCCATTTTTTTTATTAACTTTGCTTCAGCTATTGGCGTAAAATGAGGCATTCTTTGAGCTAGGACTACACTGACTGAAAGTGAAGGGTATCTGAGTAAGTGCAAAATGCAAAACAAGATTCGTAGCTCTTCTTTCCTGAGAAAATATGTCTACACTTCAGTACTCAAGTGTATATTTAGTCGAATTGTCGGGGGACTAATGTTAGCAGAAATTCGGTTTTAAATTTTATTACACAATTTTCTTGTAAGCACTTTTACTCCAGGAACTTAAAAATAATATTTTTTAGCCGAGGCTTCCTGGTGGACAAGGAGAGTCTTCGCATGGGCTTTAAGAGAAGCAGAGAGTTTTCATAAGATGATTGAATTAATTCGAATTACAAAATACTCACTCTGCAACTCCAATAAGGAATAGTGTAATAAAAAGAAGTCCAGCCTTGTAGATTTCATTTTAAAATATTGTATATGAATACTCACAAAGTTGATTTGATTTATATAGTTTTTTTTGGTATTTCACTCCCAGAACTTAGTTATGGGCATACAAATTGTGGTACTAATTAAAAAAAATTGGCATCAGTCGAGAAGTGTTCGACATTCTAATACCCTGCACACACATCATATCATATCATATCATATATATTACCATAGATTACATTATATTACATTACATATTTCTTTCTTCTGCAAAGATAAGAAAGTAGCTGGCTACACCCTTTATATATTAGAAGAAATAACTTCCGTATCTAGCTAGATACTTTATATAAAATCTAAAACATGATTCGATTCATTCAAAAGATGTTGTCAACGAATTGAAAAAATTTAGAGCTATAAATATTAGTAAATACATCTTTTTCTTATATAATCTGCACAAATAAAAATAAATAGTTGCATTAATCATCATTAATATTTGAGTTTTTTTTACGAACACCTCAAAGCTTAATTTTCGGGCTTTAAGATCAAACAAGATTTGATGCGATTGAGGCTTATAAATTTTTTTTTCAAAATTGAACCAATATTTTCCGCATTATCAAATCTTTGATTTTTTACGTGATTTAAATGTTTATCAGTTTATGATTTTGACTAGCTTTGGAAATATATATTTGACGGATTCGCGGCATTCCACCGTGGACCCAAAAATCTGGCTTTTTCAAAATAATTTTTTAAGAATGATGAAATTTTATACACGTGTTCGTAAAAGATTGAATTATTTTCCTGGCAAGTTTGATCCTCCTCAGACTTTTTTAATATATTGATGGTCCGGAACAGAATTTGAAAAAATGAGAAAAAGAACAAAAATGTTAACCTAATTATAAACCAAAGATCAAGGTATCAAGATATCGTAACGAAATTTGATATTCAAAAGTTTTTTATAGTTCCCAAGCACTGTACCAAATTTTGATTAAAATTAAAAACTATATCATATAGCTCCCATAGGACCGATCGGCCAAAATAACTTTTTAAAGAATAATTCGCTATATTTCGTTTTTTAATAAAGATATCGTAACCAGATTTGGCGTTTGAAATTTTTTTAGAGCACTTAAGCAATGTGCCAAATTTGACAAAATCGGTTGACTACATCATATAGCTCCCATAGGAACGATCTTTCGAAAAATCGATTTTTGAACAAAATTTGTTGTGTTTCGTTCGTTTGTTAAGATATTGGGACCAAATTTGGTATTCGTAACTTTTTATATTTCCTTAGCAGTGTATTAAATTTGATCAAAATCGGTTGACTATATCATATAGCTCCCATAGGACCAATCGGTCCAAAAAAACCTTTTTTATATAAAATTCGTTGTGTTTCGTCTGTTTGTAAAGATATTTGAACTAAATTCGGCATTCAGATCTTTTTTATTAAAGCACAGTGTCAAATTTGATCGAAATCGGTTGACTTTATCATATAGCTCCCATCAGGAACGATCGGTAAAAAAATTTTGCTTTAAAATTCTTCTGATTTTGGTTTTTTTTTGAAGGAACCGGATTTTATTGCAAGCTGTGGTACAGCGTATCCCAAAGTCGACCGCGACCGACTTAACGTACGCCATTTTTTGAACTAAATATTTGCATGTTTTAAAAAAAAAAGCATTAATAAATAATAAAACTAAAATAAAGTATAAAAACACTTAGATTCTGTTCCTTTCTAGCATTTGTAACCAAGGACACAAATTTGTGAGATATTATTTTAGTTACTTTTTGAAACGACAGGAAGACTTTAATTTTATGACAACCTTTGCGTCGTTCAGTGGAATTACAAATTATTTGAGCAAAGAAAGTTTTTTTTGTTTGCAATCGATATTTAAAAAAAGTCAATTTATCAAAAAAACAGCTTATAAAAATAAAAAACACATTTTTTGACGAGCAGCAACTATTCACTTCATAATTTGCAGTCATAAAAAATAAACTTACTTAGAAAAATGTTGCAAAAATTGTTTTTTCTAAGGTTGCGCGTTCTTTGTGCTTGACAAAGGAATTCCGAAGCCCAAAACTTATTGGTTACCTTATAGTTAAGCCTTTTCTGCTATATTGCAATTGCTCTTTTTAAAGATTATTGCTGCTTTCATTCATGTTTTTCATTTGAAACATTAGAACTAAGAATGTCCGAACATTATCTGGTCACACTGTATTTTGAAAAATGCAACATGTCGTGCCAGTGTAAACTTACCATAAGCTTCAAACTGCCAGTGGCGTTCACACAGATGCATTTTAGTGTGTGTGTGTGTGTGTTGTAGGAAATTGGAAAACAAAGGTAATTGTCAGTCTATGTGTTTTGTCTCTTTGTCGTCCGTCAGTCTGTCTAAATGTCTGTTTGCCAATTTACAAAACTTTTGCGTTAATTATGAGCCGAAATCAACGCGCATACATGTACATATACCTATACATATACATAAGCATATATGTAGATGCTTATCACACAGCATATATATACACACACACACACACACTTACTCACAGATATATTTGTATTGTATTTGCATGCTGGTTTTTCATACATTTGTATTCGATTAGCTGCAGGCGTAAAAGTCAACAAATCAATGTTACTCAAATATGTAGCGAAATTTAATGCTTTTGGCAAAGGGTTGCCAAAAGTTCGCTCCGGCCGGGGGTTTGGGTCCTTGAAAGTGCTGCTTCTAGATACACATATACATATCCATTTGCCCTGCGGTGTAGCGCGGGTAACATAAAACTTCATTTGCTTTTGTTTCGTTTTGTCAATATACGAAAATTGCATTTAGGCGTAAATCGAAAATTTTCAATTAATTATAAACGCGTATTTTCAATGTGTCAAATATTTTGTCAAATAAGCTTACAAGGATTAATACAAATTGCCTTCAACTCCTCCGCACTTCCCCAAAAATAACCAACAAGCGAACAAAACAATTCAAATGACAACAATTTGACTCATGGAAATACTGACAAACTGTATTTGATTACCAAGCGCTGTAAAAACATATTATGGCTAATATAAATTAAAAATGTGAAGAGATAACGATTTCAAAATATAAGATATTACTTTATGTAAAGAGAAAAATAAAGTGATGGGGCTGTAAAAGCAAACAACTTAAGTTCATTAGTGTAAAGGAGGCAATCCGTGTTTGTCGATGTTTTTTTTTTCTCCTTGAAAAGATAACGATTCGTCTAAGAGGCGTACGTTAACTTTTACGTCCTTAAAGCATACTTTTGATGAAAATGTTGTTGGTTTGCTATTGAAATTCTTTCTAAATTTAATTTCTCCTTACGATTCGACAAATATAAATAATTTTTTTTGAGATAAGGCTGTTATGATGCATGGTTTTGAAAGTACAGGGTGCGCCATTTGTATGTGGTCGATGGAAATATTGAATAACTTTGACAGATTTCAACCGATTGACGTCGTCGAACATATTTTGGAAAGGTTATTGCATTACAATTTTAACCATGAATTGATTCACGCCCAAAGAACGCGCGGAAATAGTGACAATGTTCATTAAATGTAATTGACCGATTTTTGGGAGAGAATTTTAATGACTGTTGAGGCCCATTTCACGCTATCTGGCACTGTAAATAAACAAAACTGTTGCATTTGGGGGAAAGAAAATCCTCATACTATCCATCAAACTCCACTGCATGATCAGAAAGTGACTGTTTGGGCCGGTGTCTGCTTCAATATTTCCATCGACCACATTTAAATGGCGCACCCTGTATTAGAATTTTTTTTCCGATCCACAGATTTTTAATATCTTCATTTAAATGCGATTAATAGTTTTTACTCTTCTTTTGTATTCTGGCAATACATAGCCTACAAGTTCATAAGGTATGTTTTTCCCTATTATAAAGTGTTGGCCATCTGTTGGTTTGGTTACACTCATAGAGTTTGAAGCTCTTGGACTATTTCGAGTTGAAAGCTACTCAATTTTAGTCAAGGTCTAAAGGTGATACAGGTGGACTATGAAAACTAAGTTTTGTGAAAAAATAAAAATCATAGTTAAGTCCATTGTCGATCGGCGGGAAAATTGACCCGCCATTGTTTTTTAGAACTACCCTTACTGGATCACTTTGAATTGAATTTTATACGAGAATCTGCATTAAGACACAAGTTTACAAGTTTTAAATGATGTAACAATTAAAGCTCATGGACGAATATTATCATTGATAAAAGAAAAACACCGAAAATTACGATATTTGCATAAGAGCAAGCCCCAGCTATTTAAGCGATATTTTTTTTCGTACAAAAATTAGTAGTTGCAAACTTGCATTTGGTATATAAATAATTTTGTTTGGAAAATATGCAAAATAAAATGCTACTAACAAAAAAATTAACAGATAGCCCACCCTATACTATAAATTACTATTATCATGGGATATACTCATTAATATTAAAAGCATGACAATGACATGACCTATCTGGATCACACTCAATAATACTTCCAAGTTCTTATTCTTTGGCACTAAAACTTGTCTTCTTCGAGAGAAGAATCTTCTTGAGTTCACTCACATTACTTGGTTTTGTAAGAATTCAGAGTCTGATAATAAATCATTCCCCTCTAGTAAGCCATCAACCTATGTTTTCTATGACATTGTATTTTTTATTCTGAAAAACTATACCTTAATTATATTTTATTAATTTTATCATCAACTAAAAATCTTAAGACTCACACAAAAGATATCGATACGTCTTTTAGACGTATATAAGCTATGTGATACTGACTGAGCGAATAGAGATTAAGAAGTTCGTACAGTGTCGATTAAGCCAGAGATTCAGAAGTATGTTTTCTTGAAATTGAAATGACTATTGATTATTAGTACATAAATTGTGAAAACTAGAAAACAAAGTAAAAATAATTAAAATATAAAGATGGCGTGCATAGTACAGCATTCTGAAAAAAACCATACTATATTGAACTTTAAAAGTTTTTACTAAAAACTAATTTTAAAACATTTTTTTAGTTAATAAAAAGCATACCAAAAACAACGAAATTTAAAAAATTGTCAAAAATAGACTAATAAGCTGTTGAATTTTTCTTAAATAAACTTTTTCTAGGAAATATACTTAAAATCCCCTAGTTATCATCCAAAGACTCGGCACAGACTGGTACACATTTTTGAAATTTTATTTATAATTTTCACACCTATAAAACTTTTATGAAACCAATTGATGAAGTGTCACATTTTTCAAATTCCAATCGAAAAATTCCATATATAAAGAAATCTTTGTACATTTTCAAATATTTGAGAAATATACTATAATGTAAAACTTCTTCTTTCAATAACAATGGCTTTTATAGTTGTTGGCAGGTGAGTATATAATATTTTGATAATAATAACTAAAAATATTAACTCAAAAACTTAAAACTTTACGAGGATGGATTGATAAGTTTCCGGCCTGACCAAGAGATGGCGCCACTAGGCCTACCTTGAGGTGGCGTTCTATAGTACCATCCTTAGATAGCTTGTAGCTATAGTTTCAGCCCGATCGCCATGTAAGTTTAGATTTGAGAGCACACTGAACAAGACGCCTCTGTGTTTTTCTTGAAAATGGAAAAGCTGGAAAATCGTGCTGTCATCAAATACTTCTATTTGAAGGGGTTAAAGCCGAAGGAAATTAAAAAGAAATGGACTCAATACTGGGGACATCCTTCCCATCATATTCAAACATTAAGCAGTGGGTTTCAGAATTTAAAAAAGGTCGTGTGAGCACCTCTGATGAGCCTCGCTCAGGACGCCCTGTTGAGGTCACAACTTCAGATATGATCGAAAAAATCCATCAAATACTGCAGGAAGACCGAAAATTAAAAGTGCGTGAGATAGCTGAGACCGGTAAGATGTCATATGAACGTGTGCAAAATATTTTGCACCAACATTTGCATATGGAGAAGCTCTGCGCAAGATGGGTGCCGCGTTTGCTAACAGTCGACCAAAAATTGATTCGAAAAAACATTTCTACCGCCAATTTGACGTTGTATAAGCGTAATCCAAGCGAATTTTTGCGTCGATTCATAACCGTTGACGAAACTTGGGTCCACCACTACACTCCTGAAACCAAAGAACAGTCTAAACAGTGGATTGGACCAGGGGAACCAACTCCAAAGAAGGCAAAAACAATTTTTTCAGCGAACAAGGTTATGGCTACTGTTTTTTGGGATGTAAGAGGTATTATATACATTGATTACAATGAAAAGGGTAAAACTATCACTGGTCAATACTACGCAGACTTATTGCAACGTTTGAGCCACGAGGTGAAAATTAAACGACCTCATCTGGCGAAAAAGAGAATCTTGCTTCATCACGATAACGCACCAGCGCACAAGTTAATCGTTGCGATGGCTAAAATCAACGATCTGAAGTTTGAATTGATGCCGCACCCTCCCTACTCTTCAGACCTAGCCCCGAGTGACTATTATCTGTTTCCTAACCTCAAAAAATGGCTTGGCGGTAAGAGATTTGCGGACGGACAATGAAGAAGTAATCGAAGCTGTAAATGGGTATTTTGAGGAACTTGACGAATCAGTCAATAGAGATGGCATTACTAGACTAGAACACCGCTATGAGAAATGTTTCAGCCTTGGAGGAGATTATGTTGAGAAATAAAAAAAAATTCTTAAAAACGTTGTTTTTCTTGGTCAGGCCGGAAACTTATCAATCCACCCTCGTATATTAAGTTTGTGCCAGCCGAAAATGTATGTAACATACATATACAAGGAGTTATCGGAGACACCTCAAAGTTACCTAAAATATGATCAGGGGAACTAGAGAAGTCGATATACCCATGTCCGTCTGCCCGTCTGTCCATCCGTTTGAATACAGCTGAATGCTACTTCAGAATAAGCTCATTGAATAATGTCGATATCTGTTCCCGTTTTTTTGTTGAGAATTTTGTGATTTTTCGTAGCTTACATTTTTTTTTTGAAACCACCTTAAAATCTTTTGTCAAAGCGCGAAAACGTTATGCAATGTTTAAATAATTTACACCGATCCATTGCTAATTGACTGATCCATAGATAATTATGTTAATAGAAACTTATTTTATTTTCACAGTATTACAGAATTCTTTCTATTAGTACTAACTTTTTCTTCACAGCTTTAAAATGAGTTTTGAACCTCTTTGCACGATCTTGAAGGCTGTTATTTGTTTTTTCAGGTTGAGTAATTATTTGCAATTCCAAATTAAAGAGATTCTTATTTTTCTTTTTTTTTACAGAAATTTCGAGTGTAAGCAGAAAAATATATCTTCGGAAAATAATAACAAATTAATCATTATGAAAAAATTTATTTTTTTTTCAGTTTGCAAAGAAACCACCGTTCTCGCTGTAAAGTCGGCAAATTCCTAAAATTTAAATTACATTTCAATCATATAGACAAAATGTCGGTTCATTCTTTTTTTTTTTTTAGTGAAATAAGCACTAATTAAAATTTCACAATATTAAATACGCGAGTATAAAAAATTATATTGGTCTTTAAAATATTTTTCCAGGAGAATAAACGTGACTTGAGTGTTATGCAGGGAGAATGAAATAAATTATATATGAGATAATCTTTAAGTTGAAGGAAAATGTGAGATTTTATAATTTTTTTTAAAAAATAATTAAAAGCAATTCATTTAAATGTCGGTTTGACTATTTCATATAAATAAAAAACCTTTAAAGAATCTCCAAAGTAAAAAACGTAGCTTGTGAAATAATCTAAAATCTTGACCACGAGCATAATTTTGAATTTTAAACAATCTTATAATTACTAAATGGCGTACGTGTAGTCGTGCGAGGACGACTTTGGGATACCCTGTAACGACTAGCTTGCAATAAAATCCTGTTCCTTCATAAAAAACCAAAAACAAAAGAATTTTTAAGCATTTTTTTTTTGACCGACTGTTCCTATGGATTCTATATGATAAAGTCAGTGTTTTAATACCTTAAAAAAGATCTGAATGCCGAATTTGTTCAAATAATTTTACAAACAAACGAAACACATTAAATTTTGTATAAAAAAGCTTGTTTTTGGACCGATTTCTCCTGTGGGAGCTATATGATATAGTCTTCCGATTTGAATCAAATTTGGTGCAATGCTTAAGACCTTTAAAAAACTTTCGAATACCAAATTGAATTCCAATATCTTTACAAAACAAACGAAACACAACAAATTTTGTTCAAAAATCGATTTTTTGGAAGATCGGGCTCTATGGGAGCTATATGATATAGTCAACCGATTACTTGGGTACTCTAACAAACTTCTGAATGCCAAATCTAGTTTCGATATCATTATAAAAAAACGAAATATAGCGAATTTTGAATGAAAAAAGCTATTTCGTCCTATCGGTCCTATTGGAGCTATATGATATAGTTAACCGATTTTGATCAAATTTGATCCAGTGCTTGGGAACTATAAAAAACTTTTGAGTGCCAAATTTGGTTACGATATCTTTGTAAACAAACTAGTTATCTATCTAGAACATTTTTTTTCGAGTCGCCTGGAACACCCCTATGGGAGCTATATAATTTAACCCCGATAGCAAAAAAATAAAATAAACTTGTCTCCTATGGAATAATATGAGATCTAATGTGAAAGTTTGGTTGCTCTAGTTCTTACCATTTCTGAGATCTTGGCGTTCAAACAAACAGACGGACATGAGTATATTGACTTCTCTAGCCACCCTGATCATATTTTAAGTAAATTTGGGGTGTCTCCGACGACTCCTTCTATATGTTACATACATTTTCGGCTTGCTCACACTTAATATACGGTACAGGGTATAATAAAAAAAGGATTATTATAATAATAAATGTATCATATATATTATATTCTCATTGTTTGGATAGAAAATATTATTTATTTGGAACCAATTGACAAGCTTTTTAAGTTGATTTGTTCCGCAGATAACTGACTTATGCAAAACTAATCGAATTAGTTTATATATTTAATTTATTTAATAGTAAAACTAAAATCAATTCGCAATTATATAAGCACGACAGGCTGTGAATCGAATCATATTTTAGATTGTATAAAAAGTATCTAGCTAGATAAGGAAGTTACTTCTTCTAATATATAAAGGGTGTAGCAAGTTAGTTTCTTATCTTTGCGGAAGAAAGAAAGATGTAATGTAATGTAACGAAATATAATGAAATGTAATGTAATATATATGATATGATATGATGTGTGTGCAGGGTATCAGAATGTCGAACACTTCTCGACTGATGCCAATTGTTTTTATTTAGTACCACAATTTGTATGCCCATAACTAATACTCGTGTGGAACTAATTTCATGAGTTCTGGGAGTGAAGTACCACAAAAAAAACTATATAAATCAAATCAGCTTTGTGAGTTTTCTTATACAATATTTTAAAATGAACTACAAGGCTGGACTTCTTTTTATTACACTATTCCTTATTGGAGTTGCAGAGTGAGTATTTTGTAATTCGAATTAATTCAATCATCTTATGAAAACTCTCTGCTTCTCTTAAAGCCCATGCGCAATTGGTCCTTGTCCACCAGGAACTCTCGGCTAAGAAATGTAATTTTTAAGTTCCTGAAGTAATTATGCTTACAAGAAAATTTTGTAATAAAATTTAAAACCGAATTACGACTAACATATTTTCTTCTGAAACTAGAAAATGTCGCCCCGCCTATTCGACTAAATATACACTTTAGTACTAAAGTGTAGACATATTTTCTCAGGAAAAAACCTTGCACAAACCTAATATACCTCAGTACAGCGTATAAAAAAAAATTATTACAAAAATTGGTTCCTATTTTATATAAACAAAATGAAAATATTCGAATATCATAAGTTCAAACTCTTTGGACATCCAATTTAATAATTACTTCTCTTGGCATTGTTTTCTTCTCAATCCATTTAGTTATATAGAGAATAGGAAAAGTTTAGGTTATAATACATATATGGTAAAAATTATACTGGAACTTTATAATTTTTTTACAGCTAAAAATTCTTTTGTTTTGGCTTGAATTTCTGATAAAAAAATATTTTATTAAAAAGTTTAAGATGGATCAATTAAAATATCTGTGGCTATTACAGACATCAAAAGAAGCTCAATCATAAATTGTATTGGACTTTTATGAGCTTTCGTTCACTGTACATATCCTGTTGAGATTGTTACTGCAGTTATGACGATTAGATTATTACGCATACTTCACAATTTAAGCGATTAAATAAATTCTCACACACATACATATATTATAAATATATATACAAGGAAAAAAGCTTAAGGAAAAAGGGGAAAGGGCCAGCAAAGGGAAGTGATACGAAAGCCACAAATAGCAAATGGCGCAGGCAAATGGAAAATGGAAAATGACAGCATACTTGCAATACTCTGGCAACTCCTTATCAGGGGGGTTGCCTTCTGAAATTGTTATTGTTGGCCATGCGGTGACATCAAAGCAAGCACCAAAGGCTGCCAGCCATGAGCTCAGCTCAGCCCTCTTGGATTCGTCAGCCTTCGACCAAGTTTTATAACCCAAATGCCTGAGCCATATTAAAAAATGCCAGGCAGTAAACCAGCACAGAGATCCAGTCAGTCCAACTGTCCCTTAGTCCGTCCGTCCGTCCGTCAGTCAGTCAGGCTCCTGGCCGCATTCGGGTCAAATCATTTTCGTGGCACTTTTGAATTGTCATCAAATTGAATGCTCGGCTAAGCTGCAACGCGTGGCTGCCTCACATTTCTTTTTGCAACTTTCTCTCTCAGTTTTTTATTGCTCGCATTTATTGCGTCATAATGGGCCGCACACAGCCATAACCCACAAAAAAGAAATAAACCCTTTTTTTTGCCGGTATTAAAGCAAATCAATTTGGGACAACTTTAAATGAGGTCAAGATTGGTCTCTACACGCTCATAATTAACAAAAGTCGCTACAAACGGAAATCTTAACACGCCTTGCTTGGGATTCTTTCTCTCTCTGTCTCTGTCTCTCTAGAGACTGCAGGCTACAAAGCTCCCCTTGGCTTCGAGTGCACTCATTTTGGTGCCTTGTGACGTCAGCGCATCGCTTTTGTACGCCGCTTTTTGTGGCCCACGGCATTGGCCATTAACATCGTTCACTTTTGTGGCCCATCAAGAGCAACAGCTCCCTTATGATCCTAATACACTATACTGTGGGGTATGTTCACATTCCTGTAAGGTTTACATGGTGTAGAAAACTGGATAACTGGGCTAACCTTAGTTAATGGATTTTAAATGGTTGTCGTGAAACTTATTTGCTTGTATAAATAAAGTTTAATGGAGTAGGAACAAAGAAAATTTAAGTTTTCAAAACTAAGTGAAACGGATCACTTTTTAAATCGATTTATATTATCTTTAGTAAACGATAAAGATACTTGTCAAATATTTCACTTTTGTAGATCAATTTTGTATATCTGTGAAAGTTAATGAATCGGACCATATTTTTCCACGACGTCTTGATTCTTAAAAATTTTTGCATATATAGGAAAGCTATTAGCTAGCCTAGAAACTGCGTAAAATTTTATTGAAATATTCCGATTACTTATCGCGTTATCGTTATTTTTCGACATTTCTTTGATAAATTATATCATATAAACGAATTAAAATTCTTTTATTTTAATCCCAGTTTTTTTAATTATATTTTTCAAATATTACTATATGCGTATATAAATAAAAATAAATAACAATAAATATGCTAAAATGAATATTTAAAAAATCACCCAAGATACTTTTAATTAAAACTCTCAATTTTATTGAAAAATAAATTAATTAAATATCATCAAATGTATTTGATATTGCTACTACTGTTCAGTCAGCTTGTTCTTTGGACTATCAATAAATAAAAGTAAAATTGCAAAATCTAAAAAAATGTTACGTAAAGACCAAGAGCTTACATTGCTATGACATCAAAACATTTCCCCTCCCCAAGAAAAATTTGAACACTCAAGTCAATTTCCGCTTGTATCGTTTTGCTTTAAAACTACGACAGAAATGATTTTTTACAAAATAAAATTTAGAATTTAATACCAGCAGCTATCAATGGAATTTTCAATAAATTCATTGGCAATATTTATTTTTACAGCAATAATATTTGATGCTTCGAAAGATAAGATTTCACAGTTTCCTACACAGTGATGAATTTCTTTGAAGTTTCGTAGCACAGAAATAGTTTATTGCTAGTTGAATACAAATGTGTGTTTGATTTTTATCAAATATTTTAGGAATGGCTTCAAACTCCGGACTTTGAGTTTCAATATTATTAACATCAATATTTTTAAAGCTAGAAAAACTCTTTACTTTTCGTTAAAATTGCCATCAATTAAAATAAAAAACAAACATTTTTCTTACTGACTCATCAGTTCAAATAGGTTTTTTCTTGGCGTTTTTTCTACAACATATTTAAGGCAATTGATTTAGATGTAGTTTCCTACTTATTCTTATATTATAGATAAACAGGTAGAAACCACCTAAACGCTACTGTGTTCTCCTTTAAATTATTTTTAAGGAAAATGTTTTCCATATAAAGAAGACTTAATTGAGTTTTAACTGGCTGATATAAAATGACTTACCTTATTTTCTCACCTTGGACCACAAGTCCAAATGGAATACTGTAAAGAAATAAATAAATAGAAAAATAATTACTTTAAGATTATATGTATAAAATATGAAAGTTATTCAAAAATTAATAACAATATAGCATATATAGCCTATATTTAATACATTAAAAGCAATTAACTAAATTCAAATGACAAGTAAATTTACATTTTTTAATTAAAAAACATGAAACAGTCGACAGCGTAACACCCTGTAGCTTTCTTTCTTCTGGAAAAAAATCTGTTTCTGCATATTTCTTCTAAGAATTTTCCACTCGTAGAGGTGTCGCATCGACTAAATTTTGAAGTAGGTTTGTTGGTTAAGGCAATAGGAATAATGTTACTAAAATTTGTGGGTTCAATGCTGTCCTCCCCCAGAGACACCCATATACCTATGTAAGGTTTTATTATATAAAAAATGGCGGACGTAAAGTCGGGCGCGGACGACTTTAGGATACCCTGTACCACTAGCTTGTAATAAAGTCCGATTTCTTCACAAAAAACCAAAAACAGAAGAATTTTTAAGCAAAAAATTTTTTTTTGACCGATCGTTCCTATGGGAGCTATATGATATAGTCAACCGATTTCAATAAAATTTGACACAGTGCTTAAATACCTTAAAAAAGATATGAATGCCAAATTTATTTCAAATATCTTTACAAACAAACAAAACACATCGAATTTTGTATAAAAAACGTGTTTTTGGACCGATTGGTCCTATGGGAGCTATATGATCTAGTCAAACGATTTGGATTAAATTAAGTACAGTGCTTATGAACTATAAAATACTCACGAATGTCAAAGTTGGTCGCACTATCTTAACAAACAAACGAAACACAACAAATTTTGTTAAAAAATCGATATTTTTGGAAGATCGGACCTATGGGAGCTATATGATATAGTCAACCGATTTTGTTCAAATTTGGCACATTGCTTAAGTGGTCTAAAAAATTTCCAAACACCAAATCTGGTTACGATATCTTTATTAAAAAACGAAATATAGCGAATTTTTCTTTAAAAAAGTTATTTTGGCCGATCGGTCCTATGGGAGCTATATGATATAGTCATCCGATTTCGATCAAATTTGGTACAGTGATTGGGAACTATAAAAAACTTTCGAATACCAAATTTGGTTACGATATCTTCATAAACAAACGAATTATTCATCTAAAACGCTTTTTTTCTTGTCGAGGTCGTCTCAAACACCCCCATGGGAGCTATATAAATTATCCCCGATATCAAAAAAATAAAATAAACTTGTCTCCTATGGATTAATATGGGATCTAATGTGAAAGTTTGGTAACTCTAGCTCTTACCATCTCTGAGATCTAGGCGTTCAAACGGACGGACGGACAGACGGACATGGGTATATCGACTTCTCTATTCACCCTGATCATATATTAGGTAACTTTGGGGTGTCCCCGACGTCTCCTTCTATATGTTACATACATTTTCGGCTTGCACAAACTTAATATACCCTTGGTACCATACGGTACAGGGTATAAAAATGGCGTACATAAAGTTGGGCCCGGACGACTTTGGGATACCCTGTAACACTAGATCGCAATTAAATCCGGTATATTGCTTAAAATTATCAAAGACATTTGATTGCCAAATTAGGTTCCTTCATAAAAAACCAACAACAGAAGAATTTTTAAGCAACAATTATTTTTTTGACCGATCGCTCATATGCTATAAGATATAGTCAACCGATTTCGATCAAATTTGATACAGTGCTTTAATACCTTAAAAAAGATCTGAATGTGGAATTTAGTTCAAATGTTTTTATAAACAAACAAAACACAACGAATTTTCGTATAAAACTTTTTTCGGAACGATTCGTAGCTATGGAAGCTATATTAACCGATTTATTCATATTTGGTACAATGCTTTGGTACTCTAAAAAACTTCTGAACGCCAAATCTCGTAACGATATCTTTATTAAAAAATTAAATATAGCGAATTTTGTATAAAAAAAGTTATTTCGGCCGATCGGTCCTATTGGAAGCAATATGATATAGTCAACCGATTTTGATCAAATTTGGTAAATTACTTGGTAACTATAAAAGAAACTGTCGAATGCTTAATTTGGTTACGATATCTTCATATGCAAACGAGTTATTTATCTTAAACTTTAATTTTTTTCGAGGTCGTCTGAAACACCACTATGGGACCTATAAACGAGGGTGGATTGATAAGTTTCCGGCCTGACCAAGAGATGGCGCCACTAGGCCTACCTTGAGGTGGCGTTCTATAGTACCATCCTTAGATAGCTTGTAGCTATAGTTTCAGCCCGATCGCCATGTTAGTTTAGATTTGAGAGCACACTGAACAAGACGCCTCTGTGTTTTTCTTGAAAAAATTATTAGAAAAAATTTTTTACCGCCAATTTGACGTTGTATAAGCGTAATCCAAGCGAATTTTTGCGTCGATTCATAACCGTTGACGAAACTTGGGTCCACCACTACACTCCTGAAACAAAAGAACAAAGAACAGGAACCAACTCCAAAGAAGGCAAAAACTATTTTTTCAGCGAACAAGGTTATGGCTACTGTTTTTTGGGATGCAAGAGGTATTATATACATTGATTACCTTGAAAAGGGTAAAACTATCACTGGTCAATACTACGCAGACTTATTGCAACGTTTGAGCCACGAGGTGAAAATTAAACGACCTCATCTGGCGAAGAAAAGAATCTTGTTTCATCACGATAACGCACCAGCGCACAAGTCAATCGTTGCGATGGCTAAAATCAACGATCTGAAGTTTGAATTGATGCCGCACCCTCCCTACTCTCCAGACCTAGCCCCGAGTGACTATTATCTGTTTCCTAACCTCAAAAAATGGCTTGGCGGTAAGAGATTTGCGGACAATGAAGAAGTAATCGAAGCTGTAAATGGGTATTTTGAGGAGCTTGACGAATCAGTCTATAGAGATGGCATTACTAGACTAGAACACCGCTATGAGAAATGTATCAGCCTTGGAGGAGATTATGTTGAGAAATAAAAAAAAAAATTCTTAAAAACGTTGTTTTTCTTGGTCAGGCCGGAAACTTATCAATCCATCCTCGTAATTTAGCCCCGATATCAAAAAAATAAAATAAACTTGGCTCCTATGGATAAAATATGGGATCTAATGTGAAAGTTTGGTTACTCTAGCTCCTATCATCTCTGAGATCTAGACGTTCAAACGGACAGACGGACGGACGGACGGATATTATTATGGATAATTCTTAAAATATCTCCATCAACTGTTTATTCAATTCCCGTGATTTTCATAAGAATAATCTAAAAAATTAAAATGTCCAATATATTGGACGTAAAGACTGAGAGGGTTAAGGAAATAATTGATAATTACAAACTTAGTATTTAATGATGTGGCAATAAACGGGAAGTAGCTAAAATTGGTCTTAGTCGTTCCGACAAAGAGCAGCCGTACCCTTATAAAATACAACTATGTCAAATTTTTTTTCTGCAGAGTACTTATTTTTCTTAAAATAGTCAGATATGACCTAATCTACTTACTAGTATCATAAAAAAAAATAATTTTTTCAATTCCAATAATTACCTTTAAAATTTCATTTGTAACGCGAAATTATAAAAGTTAAGTTGTTGGGTTAAATTCCACTATTTTAGCATAAAATATAATCTATAATAATTAATATAATTAATACTCTTCAAAACTAAACTAAGTCAAAAATATCCTAAATTCAAACTAAAAGTGAGCAACAGCGCTTTAACCCCTTTGCTGTCTATGACGGCAGCTATACTTCTGGTTAGAGTATTCACAATTTGGCTTATCTTTCTCCACAGTTTTTTTTTTTACACACGTATAGTTGTTGTTTTTGCTTAAGTGTGCGTTTAAATTGCACAAGTTTTGGTGTTGCTTGAGGCGTGTGAATAAATTGAGATGTCGCATCGAGTGACTCTCATAATTATGTCATTGATTGCTTAATTGCAATGCATACCAAAAGGGCGCGGCAAAAATTTAATTGCAAGCTTAAAGCACACTCCGGGACACTTTAATACTGCCATAGACCATACATCCTACCATAGACATAGTCACCACGAGGCACTTGTGTGGCCGACGGCAGGCAAAGGAGAGCACTTGGCACTTTGCTTGCATTTTCACATTAATTTAATTTCAGATGTTTTTCGCCTTTCATGTTCCTGGTACTCGGAGCAGTAGCAGCGGCAGCGGCTGTTGCAAGGACAAGAGAACACACTGCCAGGCACTTGAGAGTGTTGCATGTGTGGCATGTGCAACAACTTGAATTATGCATATGAGCTGTATAAGTAAGTGGCAGTGGCGGCCAAAAAGCAGCCTGTGCGTGTATGCATGTGTGTCTATGTGTGTTTGTTGGTGTGCGTGAGTATCTATGTACGCTGAAAAGTGTGCTAGGTGTGACCTTCCGAAAATGCATAATGGCATGCCAATTAAGCACGCGCCAATCAGCCAATAAATTTTACAATGCTTCACGCAGACACTCAAAAACCAAAACGCCAGTGGCGTAGATAGGGCTATAAATTGAGGGGTCATGGTGTGACCAAAGGGGACATACAAATTTTTTTCGAAATTCAGTTTTCAAAGTGTTACACTCCCTTCATGAGTGTAGTGAAGTACATTACTTTTCAGTATACCCTATTTTTTATAAGTGTTGTCAATTTTATTTTTATTTTTTTTTTCAATTTTCTGAAGTGATTTAATGTCATTATTATCTAAAAGCTCAAAAATATTTTTTTTCTGAAAATTTGATTGATTTTATGTTACAGGGAATCTATATGTCGGCCAGACTTTAAAATGTGCTTAATATTTGTAAAATTTTTCTATTACCTATCTTCTTTGACAACAGATGAGTGGTAATAAAAAATTATTAAACCATTTTTGGAAAGATAATTTAATAACCTTAATAATCGCCTTAGGAAAACTGGGTTTTGCCTATTTTGTCTATCAATTTCTTTCAACATAAAATCAAGAAAAATGCATACCAATAATATAGTTATTATAAAAATTAACAATTATAATAATTTAACAATAATTTTTTAAAGAACGTATAAAAACACGTGTTTTACCAAAAAATTATGATTAACATTTATTTACTTATATACAGCTTAATTTTTATCATCGCTAAGCAATAAGAATATTCTTTTTAATATTGTGAAAATTTAGAATAATTTTTGCCATCTTTTGACAAACAAAAAAAATTATTAATTGGTTTATTTTTTTAACATTGCTCTACAAAATCGATTTGATTTATAAAAACACCATTAAAAAAAAACGTACAAAAACACGCCCTAAAAAAAATGGTGACTTACATATTTAAGGAATATACTTAAAAAAAAAAAAGAAAATATATATTTTTTAAGAAAATCCATGTCCGTCCGTCTGTCCGATTGAACGCCTATATCTCAGAGATGATAAGGGCTAGAGAAACCAGACTTTCACATTAGATCCCATATTATTCCATTGGAGACAAGTTTATTCTATGTTTTTGATATCTAGGTTACATTTTATAGCTCCCAACGGTTGTTTCAGACGACTTCGAAAAAAATAATAGTTTTAGATGAATCATTCGTTTGTTTATAAAGATATCGTAATCAAATTTGGCATTCGAAAGTTTTTTTTAGTTTCCAAGCACTGCATCGAATTTGATCAAAATCAATTGACTATATCGAATAGCTCCCATAGGACCGATGGCCAGAATAACTTTTAGTGCACAAAATTCACTAGTATCTCATTTTTAAATAAAGATATCTTAAGCAGATTTGGCATTAAGAAGTTTTTCAGCGCACTTAAGCACTGTGCCAAATTTTGTTGACTATATCATATAGCTCCCAGTAGGGCCGATCTTCCGAAAAATCGATTTTTGAACAAAATCTGTTGTGTTTCGTTTGTTTGTGAAGATATTGGAATTAAATTTGGTATTCGTAAGTTTTTTATAGGTCTATAGTATTGCACCAAATTTAAAAATAAAATCGGAAGACTACAGGGTCCGGCACTCGAAGTGTAACCAATTAAAAAGGCCATAAATTCATTTTGGAAAATTACCTTTACTCAATTCAAGGTACAAAATGTGTAAAAATAATACGAAATTTAGAAACAATTTACTTTCGCTCAATATGGCCACCTTTTGCCTTCACTATGGCCTTGAGACGGTCCAAAAATGAATCGCAAGCTGCCCGAATGTGACTTGCAGGTATTTTGGCCCACTCGTGGACAATGGCTTTTTTCAGCGCCTCGAGACTGTTGTATCTTTTAGTTCGGACCTTGCTCTCCAAAATGGCCCAAAGAGTACAATCCAGCTCATATAGCTCCCACAGGAGGAATCGGCCCAAAAAAAGTTTTTTCTACTTTATATTCGTTGTGTTTGGTTTGTTTGTAAAAATATTTGAACATAATTCGGGATTCAGATCTTTTTTAAGGTACTAAAGCACTGTATTAAATATGATCGATATCGATTGACTATATTAAACAGCTCCCATACTAACGATCGGTGAAAAAAAAATTGTTGCTAGAAATTCTTCTGTTTTTGGTTTTTTATGAAGGAACCGGATTTTATTGCAAGATAGTGGTACTGGGTATCCCAAAGTCGTCTGCATCTGACTTTACGTACGCCATTTTTTTATTAACTTTTTTTTCCATCTATTACCGTAAAATGAGACATTCTTTGAGCTAGGACTACACTGAGTGAAAGTGAAGGGTATCTGAGTAAGTCCGAAGTGCAAAACAAGATTCGTTGCCCTTTTTTCCTGAGAAAATATGTCTACACTTCAGTACTCAAGTGTATATTTAGTCGAATAGGCGGGGCGACTATTTCTAGTTTTAGAAGAAAATATGTTAGCCGAAATTCGGTTTTAAATTTTATTACACAGTTTTCTTGTAAGCATTATTACTCCAGGAACATAAAAATAATATTTTTTAGCCAAGAGTAAGAAATTCCTTCATTGCTTATCCAGGCCTCTGGTCGGGGCAAGGACCAGGGGCCCAACATGGGCTTTAAGAGAATCAGAGAGTTTTCATAAGATGATTGAATTAATTCGAATTACAAAATACTCACTCTGCAACTCCAATAAGAAATAGTGTAATAAAAAGAAGTCCAGCCTTGTAGTTCATTTTTAAATATTGTATAATAAAAAGTCACAAAGTTGGTTTGATTTATATAGTTTTTTTTTTGGTATTTCACTCCCAGAACTTATTAAATTGGTTCCACACGAGTCTTAATTATGGGCATACAAATTATGGTACTAACTAAAAAAAAATGGCATCAGTATTAGAAGAAATAATTTCCGTATCTAGCTAGATACTTTTTATACAAACTAAAATATGATTCGATTCACATTTGCATAAATCAGTTATCTGCGGAACAAATCAACTTAAAAAGCTTGTCAATTGGTTCCAAATAAATAATATTTTCTATCCAAACAATGAGAATATAATATATATGATACATATATTATTATAATAATCCTTTTTTTATTGTACGCCTGTACCGTAGGGTATAAAGGGTATATTAAGTTTGTGCAAGCCGAAAATGTATGTAACATATAGAAGGAGTCGTCGGAGACACCTCAAAGTTACCTAAAGTATGATCAGGAGGATCTAGAGAAGCCGATATACCCATGTCCGTCTGTCCGTCCGTTTGAACGCCTAGATCGCAGAGATAGTAAGATCTAGAGTAATCAAACTTTCTCAGTAGATCCCAGATTATTCCATAGGAGGCAAGTTTATTTTATGTTTTTGATATCGGAGTTACATAATATAGCTCCCAAGGGGTGTTTGAGACGACTTCGAAAAAAAAAATAGTTTTAGATGAATCATTCGTTAACTATAAGCTAAAGTATAAAAAACTTTTTTTGGACCGATTCCTCCTGTGGGAGCTATATCTTATAGTCTTCCGATTTTTTTTTTAAATTTGGTGCAATGCTATAGACCTATAAAAAACTTACGAACACCAAATTTAATTCCAATATCTTCACAAACAAACGAAACACAAAAAATTTGGTTCAAAAATCGATTTTTTGGAAGATCGGCCCTATGGGAGCTATATGATATAGTCAACAAAATTTGGCACAGTGCTTAAGTGCGCTAAAAAACTTCTTAATGCCAAATCTGGTTACGATATCTTTATTTAAAAATGAAATATAGTGAATTTTGTGCACAAAAAGTTATTTTGGCAGATCGCTCCTATGGGAGCTATATGATTTAACACCGATATCTAATGTAAAAGTTTGGTTACTCTAGCTCTTACCATCTCTGAGATCTAGGCGTTCAAACAGACGGACAGAAGGACATGGATATTTCGACTTCTTTAGTCACCCTGATCATATTTTAGGTACTTAATATACCTTTTGCACCATTAGGTACAGGGTATAAAAATCCCTAAAAAAAGTAATAGTTATAGTTCTCCTTTTAATTTATAATTTTCAACACATTTACATATTGTTAAGTTGATCTCTAATTGTATAAAATAACATGATAAAAAAAATATACATATAAACACAGCAGATATAGGTAGATGCATTATTGACTCCGTCGGGTGCATTTCTTTTAACTCCACACCAACTTTTGGTTCCGGAAACATTCGCAGTTTCTAAATCTGAGCTTCAGTGCCTTTATTCAGTTTCATTCTTCATCAGCCACAACTAAATACTTTTCTTACACTACATAAATAATATTCATAATGGCCATAGCTTGCAACAAATAATATTTTCTAATATATGTAAGTTCATATCCCTAGGCAAAAGCTATCGACGCCACTGACACTCACCTTTCAAACACTCAAACTGATGGCAATAGGAATCGTTCATCATCGTTACCAACATCAGATTTCATGGCACTGCCAGCTAAACATTTACAAAATTTAATTAAGCAAACACCAATACACTCACATGCATGCATTCATGCCACACCTGCAAAATGGCGTCGTTAGATGCAACTGTCGAGCAGGTGCTTTGTCAATTAGTTGACTAACTGACGGACTGACTGACTGACTGTCGAATTGACGTATGTTCAATATTTTGCCACATTTGATTTCAACTACTGAACTGAAGCTGACTTTTCAACACTGGTTGAGTACCACACACACACATACACACACACACATACACACACACACATATACACACACACACATATACACACACACACACTCACTCATACTCACATGTATTTGGCACATATTTGGTTTATTAAATAATTATGCTCTAATTGCAAAAGTGGCTGCGGTTCTTGTCCTGGCAACAACAACAAAAACAGTTGATGTTGCAGCTACAACAACAGCGCTTATAAATAATGTCAGGACGCAATCAACTTGATTGAACAAATCAATAAAAAAAAGAAAAAACAAGTGGAAAAATCAAGCAAATTAAAAATCAGATAGGGTCGAGGTAATGTTCGAAAGTGGATCACTTAGTTTCCTTATCTCTTAAAAAAATTGTTCGACTGTTTCCTTACTTGAAAGCGCCACTATTAGCAGTGTTAGTTGATTATAGTCAAATTCGAATAGGAGGTTATGTTCTCAGGGCAAAAATTAATATTATTTAATTTAAAGGATATGATAGCTATCATTTACTATTTTAATTTAATATCTTTGAACATCCGTATGTCAATCATCATCAATTTCGTGTAGCTCCCACTGGAGCGAACAACCTCAATAAAGCAGTTCCATCTGATCCAGTTTATAGCTAGCAATTAATTTAATTCCACGATTTCCCACATTCATAAATTTCTTTTTGTAGACTTTTGGGTTCCAAACAATTGCGCCTCAATAAACTTTCGTAGCTTCTTTTTCTCAGGGTCTTGCCTAGCCACCGCCATTATCGTAGTTTAATATAGATAAATTTGGGTCCAGGTTCTCGCAAAGCTTGGGCCGATGAGAATTAAAATAAATAATTCCATGTTAAACCCCTTGGAGGAGGGGCATAGGGTTTCTATTAATAACTGTTCGAACAGAACAGGGACCTACATTTTATAGCTGAATCCGAACGGCGGTGTCTTTAATCAATAGAGACTTTCATGGCAAATAGCGTCTTTGAGCTAGCGATGCCAGTGCTAGGCAAATGCACCAGTGCTACTGTGGGGAATCGAACCACTGACCTTTGGTTTTAGAGGCGAGTACGCTGCCACTTACACTACCGATGGCCGATGGGAATTCTAGTCGTAATTTAAGATTTACCTGGCTAAATATTGGCGGTAACAAAACTTGCAAGTTGCTCATACTAAATCACAAATCCCAATCTGAAAGAGACTAAGGACCTTGTGTGCCTAATCCTGACCAGCCTTTCAGTCTTTTTCCATATCTGCCGCAAAGATGTAGCTAAGTACATTGAACTTTCAGACTAGTTCAACAATAATACTGTTACAAATGTGTAATCATGCCTGTCTTTTAGAACAGATCATGTGCTGACCATTAATGACTTTACACACAGATATATCTAGTCAGCTCTCGAACAACGTTACCGTGGCTATCACAAAGGGCCTCCTAAGTGCGTCTGGGCAGTTTCAGAACAGGCAACCACTATAACCTAACCCAAACTAGCTTGGTTCCAGTTTAATTATTTAAGATGAGCCATCGTTGCTGCTGATATTTGGACACCACATCTCTTAAGAATACGCTGGCTGAATTTGTTCCGCTAGACCTGGATATCAGTTATATCAGTTATAATCCATATTTCGCATCTACGAGGTGGGTTCAAAAAGTATCGCAGATTTTAATTTTAATTTTCGTGGGTTGGGTATATTCGAATTTAGATTTTTTTCTGGCGTTATGTTGGTACTCATGTCTCTCACTTATGCCGACGAGCTCGGCCATTTTGAATGTTCACTTAATTGTTGACAGCTGCTTTGCTTTCACGTGTTTTGGCTCGTCTTCGAATTTTTTTTTCGTCCTATCATGGGCCTCTTCAGTTAAGGGTACAAGAAAAAGTCACGGGGGCCCAGATCTGAGGAATACGATGGCGGCGGCATTATTAGTGAGTTGTTTTTGACCAAAAATTCGCGCACTACCAACGATGTGTGAGCAGGGGCGTTACCGTGGTGCAAAAGCCAATTGTCGTTCTTCCACAAAAGCGGGCCTTTCTGGCGGATTGCTTCGCGCAAATTGCGCATAACTTGCAGGTAATATTCCTTATTGACCGTTCTACCCTGTGACAAGAACTCATGATGCACCACGCCCCTGCAATTGAAGAAATTGTAAGCACAACTTTCACATTCGGCCGAACTTGGCGCGCTTTTTTCGGTCTTGGTTCGTGCGGCAGCTTCCATTGTAATGATTGAGCTTTGGTTTCCACGTCATAACCATAAACCCACGATTCGTCACTAGTTATGACCCTCTGAAGCAAATTTGTGTCGTCGCGGACAGAGTTCAACATCTCATTAGCAATGTTCATGCGATGCCGTTTTTTGTCGAAATTGAGCAATTTTGGTACGAATTTCGAGGCGACCCATCTCATGCCCAAATCATTGATAAAATCGATATGTCTAGGTCCTCAGCAACTTCACCATCGGTGATTCGACGATTGGCCACAACCATTTTCTTCAGTTCATGAATTTTTTCGTCTGTTGTTGAAGTGCTCGGGTCGTTCACATCTTCTCGGCCTTCTTAGAACATTTTGTACCACCGATAAACGTTGCTTCGGTCCAAGGTAGCTTCTTCGTATGCCACAGTCAACATTCGGAATGCATCCACGCACTTAATTTTGTTTTTCACACAAAATATGACACAGGTTCTTTGATCCATTTTTTTAAATGACCAAGCGCGGTATTTTCAATTTGCCTCTCAACGGGTCACGGAATTTGGATAAGATCCTTTGCTATATTTTAATTTGAATTATTTCCGACATGTATTTTTCGAAAATAATTCTGTTTGGTACCAGTGAAAATATTTTTTAATTTCATGCATTACCCATAAAAGTTTAAGGAAAGTGACGCAGACAACATAGCCAATTCTTCCAATTGATAACCTAACATACTGCTCCCTAGAAACTTGGTGCTTCCTGTTTTCGCAATGTCCACCGCGGCAGGGTGGTATAACCCTTCCATCCCAGAAGGAAATAAAATTATTATATTAAGGAAAGAAAAGAGATGGGCCAAGGACTTCTATTTTGGAAATTAGTATCCTGAACGTTTAAATAAATAATATTACAATCTTAGATATTAAAAAAAGAGGGCTTGTGTAGTGTATTGACTTGACAATAACAAGTTAAGGGGAAAAAATATGACAAGTATAGCAGAGCTCTGAAAACTTATTAACCCAAAATACAAAAGGGTATATTTTAGTCTTTTAGGAGGAAGCCCACAAACTTTGACCGCTTCGTTTCGCCTGTTTCGGGATATTTTACCTTATGCTTTTGATTTTCTTTTTGTTTCACTTCCGTTTTGTCTCATTTTAAACTTTATAAGCAGCTACATTTTCTATTCTTTGCAGTTTCCATTTCTTTTCAACTTTATTTTCAAAACTTTGTTTGGATTTTTTAAGCTATAATCTGTTAATTTAGGATGAGAAGTTTTAAAATTGTCCGACATAAGGAACAAAACAAAACAGGAAGGTACAATTTTTATTTAAGATTGAGATGAGTATATGTTTAGCTCTGTCATGATCTATTTATTTAATGAGTGTTGTATCAATAAAAGGGTTTTATTTTGCAAGTTTTTGTATCTCATCACTAATACCTAAAATGGATTTATACTGAACTCGCTGTTCCCCAAAACTGCATGGCATATCTATGCCCATACGGGATGAAGTTTGGAGAAAACCTTGTTGCCCAAGCTAAGCTGAGACCTTGAGCCTAGCGATAGCTTTCTTGTTTGGGTTTTATATGTCTTCCATTTAAGCCTTCGATCAAAGCAAATTCCAAGGTACTTAATATATATATATACTACGAAGTGAGCAACTCCCTAAGTGATCAAAACCTCACGCCATTTTTGACTGAAGAATCCGAGTAGAGTGCCTAATGGATCAACTCAACAACGTATAAAACAGAATTTTTACATGAAATGGGTTTAATTTTTAAAACACCCCTCGCATTTAACCTTAATAGACAGGTCTTTATTAACACATTTTGTCAAATTGATAAAGTATCTGAACATGGATACTCTCTGTAGATTTGTTAACGCCAACTGCTATGCGAAACATTACATACCCCAACATATAGACACCACAGGAACGCTTGCACAAAAGTGCAGTCTACGATCCTGGCCAACTCCCGCCAAGGGTATTGGATAACATACTGCTACCAGTGCTACTGCACCATACTATCCATACATTCTAGTACATAGTACATAGCAGGCAGACGTGGCCATAATTAAATGTCGACATGCAAGCGCTGCAAAGTATGCTATACACGTTAGACGTGAATTTGATAGAGAGTTGTTGCTGTTTTTGTTGTTGTTATGCCTGCTATGGCTGGCACTGCACGTAATGATGTAATAAAATCATTTCACACCTCATGAAATGTCGGCAATTTCCGTTGAAATTCGATTGAACTTCCGCCGACGGGTGCAAACCATTGGACTAGGCGCAGGGTTTAGAGCCATGCACGGTGCTGCTGGCAGTGCTCTGCTCTTGCTGCATGTACGTGGCCTGTATACTACATCAGCAGGCACACACAGATACACCCAACTACCCAAATATAAACACCCAACCAACGCACACACACTAACACACATGTGCTGACGTTTTAATTTTATTCAAAGGCAGAGAGCGTCACTTCCGGTGCTGCTGCTGCTGCTGCGACTCTGCTCCGTTTCGACCAGCAGCCAAAATCCTTCAACTTGAAATTGATTGAAATGATATTGCAAAGGCGTGATGAACCCGTGTCCCGAGTGTTAAAGCTCTTCTTGTTGTATGTATCGTAAAAACACAGGAAATCATTTCGTCATTCCATAAATTGTTATGTCGTAAATCTCCGCAATCAAATACACACGCACACAAACACACACAACGTATGTCTTTGTCTTGCTGAGCTGTGTAGCGCCATTTTGTTGCCCTCAAGTTCATTGTATTAGTGTCACATACTAACCGTACTACGATGTCGCACTGATTTGGCCAACTAACTGTGACCGGTGCCACATCACCCGAGGCAACTTTTGTACAACTTCAAAACTAAACACCAAACGACAAGCCTGTCAACTCTAAGGTGTCAGCGGCATTTGTTGTCCTGACTTTTACCACGAGGGTTGTGCGATAAGTTCTTGATTTGTATAACTGGTGTTATCTGTGTGCCCTATGCACCACTGGGAGTCAAGGAGAGCTGAAGAGGAAAACCCAGCAAATCTATCGCCCACTCTCTTAACATCTCGCAAAATCAATGCTTATACTCCTTCTAGAGGAGAAGTAGGCCGGAAGGCTTAATTTGCAGCTATGATTAAATTGAGAAGATTGGGATGAGTGCGACGGTAGAACTTTATTAGCCCAGCTGCCATGATGCTTAACATTAACCAGTTGTTTTAGAAGCTAAATAGAATGTCCGTCAAGTCAGTGACTATGAATGGCCTTGCAGGTCATTAGCTTCCCCATCAGCAGCAAGGCGACTGCCCGGCGATTCTTAAAAGACGAAGCCAGTTTCTGGGTAAACCACTCTTTGAGGATCTGGGTAGTAGCCTATGTGCTCATGGATATGGCTGCGTTTATCGAATCCTCCAAAAGGTTCTGGAACTTGAGAGATTTCGGCAATTAGGGATGCCCTGCAGTTTTTCACAAAATACCTCCCTTTCTTCTATTACTTTCCTTCCTGTCTTGAAATTAGGCAACGCAATGGATATCACGCTCTCTGGGTGATCTCAGTAACCATCTGAGTTACCTACTCAACCTAACCTAACCTTCTCCTTCAGCAGAGAAACCAAAGTCGGGCAAGAGGAACTTCAGTGCCTATACCACCAAAAAATAAATTATAACGTCGACCCAAAAGTCATACAGACAGCGAATAAAAAGCAACAACTCACTTACTTATTAGCCTCCCCTCGCGCTGCTACACACCAGTAGTTGTCACAGTTGTTATTGTTGATGCTGTTTGTTGCGCGTTGTTCATACGCCTCGTTGGCATTTGGTACACGTGCAGCTTAACCTCAAAAAGGCGATGCCAAGCAAACGGAAGCTGCCAGCAAATAAACACAAAACGGACGAACGCATAAATGACTGAACGACTGACTCACTAACTGAATGAATGAATGCATGAATGAATGACGCACTAAATGAATGAATGAATGAGTCTGTATGTGTGTGTGTCGGATGTGTAGTTCATAAATTTCGTCAACTGCCATAATAATATGGCGTCAGTGCTGCTTTCGATCTTGAGTTACTAAAAGTCTCAGTGAGTGTGGGTGTGCCTGTGTGTGGGTGTATATATATATATATATATATATGTATGTATGTACCGACTGCCATATAAAATTGACTTGTCGCATGTCCAAAGATTACATAACATATCATCTTGGATGCGCTGCGGCACTGCGACAAGGCTTCAAGGATATATGACACTTTTTTTTCGTTTTGCTAGCATTCTTTCTTGCTAGTTCTTAATTTTAATTACTCTTACATAGGGTATTTGTGAATTCAAACGCTATTGGAGGCTGTTTGAAAGTTTATGATTTGGGAAAATTCATTCTTACTTTTTTTCTATGTAAGAATATATTTGCAATATACAAATTTCAAGAACGGAACCATGGCTGTCAACCCTTGGTCGTAGTTATCTAGCCGCTACTTGGGATATGTCGAAGAAGCCTAGAAAATGATGACTGTTTGGTCCTCGGGAGGCATTATTCTCCTACCTATCTGGGAGGCGTTCACTAGGGGGAATTGAACACCGAAGTCAAAATAGAAAAATAATCAAAAAAAGAAGGATTCCGAGTAAATGAAAGAAAAAAAAAATTCTTCTAGCTAGAAATTCACACTGGGTTCGACGCTTTGGACAAAATATAACCATAGAGTAGTATAACTTCGAAATTATCGATTGTTTAAATATATTGGCTCGTAAATCAACTCCACGAGCGACTGCTTAAGGCGATAGTAAATTATTATTATTATTGGGTGTTATAAAATGTACTGCGACCCAGGTGGATCTATTGTTAGAGCTCTCACCAAAAGTCCTAAGGCCTGCATAGTATATGCAGTGTTGTATTTGGACTTATAGTAACAACGGTCTCTGGTGGGAGAACGTACATGCCCAGGAGCTTGTTTCTTTTACCGGCGAGTGCCATACATTCACATGATATATGCGAAGAAGTTTCTTTCTATATGCTACAGAAGCGGTATACTCCACTATCCACTACGGCAATTTTGTTTATGTGGCTGCGAAGCCTACAATGTCCCGTCAGAAGGGGGTTTTTGACTGTCTAAGCCCTGGTATCTGCGCCCAGTGAAGCAGTCGTGTTCATTCTGCTCTATTCTTAGTAGGTCCCGTACCACGTGGTTACCAATCCCACAGTGTAGTTCAAGGCCGATTAGCGGTGTAGCTGCACCGGTTCTTGCAAGTTTGTCTGCCTGGAACCCATCTAATCGTGAGCTTATTCCTGGATCTAAGTTATCCAGTGATGTTCTCACTTCTTTGACCAGCCTTGAAGCGATTTAAAAGAAATAATTAAATCATTGAGTTCAACACTTTTCTCGCTTTCAACGTTCTTCAAGCCACGCATTTACAACAGAACCCTTGAGCTCCGGATATATACAATAACGATCCGATTAATACTAATCTACGGATATAGGACGTGGACACTGAGGAGATACGATATGGGATTCCTGGAGAGGACACAGAGGAAATTTGAACGAAGAATTCTTGATGCGATAAGGGTAGAACCTAATAATTACCGCGTTCGCACCAACGAAGAGCTACATGCGGATATTGAACGGCACAAAACCTGCTTCAATCAAGTAGATGGAAGAAGAGTAGTTGGGCGATTCAGAATACCTGGGATAAATAGAGTGAACAATTATTTAGAAAACTCAAACGCCCTAAACAGTGAGAAAGCTTGAAAGTATAAAGATTATTGGAGAAGTATTGTTCGGATGGCCAAGTCTGATGATGAGATAGTAACGTAGTTCTGCGAAAGAGTATTTAAACTTCTCTATTTTGGTGAAGTGCTTTCCATTATTCTTCTTGTTTTTCGGTTAGGTGTAAAACAGAAATCGATGGATGCTGTAGCTGTAGCTGCTGCTCAGTCAACCATTGACAGTAGACAACAGAAACAACATCAAGGAAGTCAAGTCAAGTCATTTTTGTGCCTGGCAAGCCCAAATCATAAATATTATCAAGCATCAGTCGACACATAGACAGACTGACAGATGGCCAGGCGAAGAGACAGCAAGACAGATAGGACAGGTGAATTTGTCACATAACCCAGAGCCAGACCGAGACCCAACTTCTGGTTTGCCCGACCCAACTGCTGTCATATAGTCTGGACTGCGGTTGGCTGCTGCCGTTTGCTGCCAGGGCTGGGCACGTTCGCACTTTTTCGTTTGCCATTGTTGTTGTCGCAGTCATTGTTGCGTTGTTGCTGCAATCGCACATATCCGGCCATTAGTCAAAAAGTGTGATGGACGTATGAAGCGGCTACGGCGGAGTCGCAAAAGCAAACAAGTTGAAAGCACACGCTGACTAGGATAAAAAAAAGGAAGGAGAAAAGTTTTTGAACCCTGCCACAATGGCCAGACAGTTGAGATCAGGCATTGAGTCTTGGCCATTAGGTGTTCACAATTTATTGACCTTTTTGTACAGTTTCAATATAACGGAACTATTAAACTGTTAAATGATAAATTATGCGTCACAATAACCAGCCAAGCCGTAGCCAAAAGCAATTGCCAAAGCGAATGGCATGAAAGCTTGATGACGCACTTCCGCATCCTGCACACAGACGCACACGGATACAAACATAGTGACTGTGTTTGTCTGGTCAACCGGCAGCTGCCGGCTATAGACTGTCGTCGTTGTCGTCCTTGCCGTCGCCGTCATCGTCGGACACTCGAAACTGAACTCCAGGACTACGGTATGCGGCAGTATGGCTCGCTGCGGGCGTGTGCCTCAATTGCGACTTTTATTGCACATCAATCGTGCCACTACTACAGCTTACAACTCCTCACGTTTTGTCCATGCTCTCTGCATCCTGCCACACAAGCCGTTAACTTTTATTGATTCCAATAGCTTGGATTTTCACAGTGATTGTCGACCCAGGCGCTATACACTGACCAGGGCTCATAAAGTGCCCGTCAACGCCTTTGACTTAACAACATTGAATGTCGCCTCTGTTGCGCATTGTCTACACGTTGGCAGCGCCTGGCCAGGTCATTAAGTCAAGCTCTAGCCATAAATAAAGGCATAGCAATTGGATTGCTTACTTCACGGCACTGTCCCAATCCCAGCAGCTTTAACATTGAGGCACCTGCCACTTGATAAAATTCCAAGTGCCCTTTTATTTTTTTCTCTGTTTTATTTGTTGTAAGACTTTAAGCTGCCTCAACTGCTCCCTACTCCATTCGAAGTTGTTTTAAAACGTATAAACATTATTGTCAATGTGCTCTGAAGTGGACTGGGCCATGACTAAACGTTCTGTTTGGCTTTCATTCTGCTTCTGCTGTTGCTGCAGCTCCGCCTGCTCCATGTGCATCAAAAGTACCAACATTGTCCATGCGAACCCCGAACTAATGCCCCGGCTCAGTGGCGGTCTGCGTGTTATTTGCCATTTAAGCTGCTGCCTATAGAAGGCTCTGCCTTCGACTCTTGCCTGTTGACTAACAATTCCGGAGCTGCAGCTCCATGCCCCGGCAGTTGGTTTGCTGTTTGTAATTAACGTGGCATTCAAAGCCGAATCTGTAGATTCTGCATGTTGTTACTGGCTGTCAGCACTGTGGCACAAGCACACACATCCTTATACACTTGTTTACAGTGTGTGGCAGGAGGTAGCTTACTTTGCAGTACGCCAAACCTGTGCGGAAGTCGCCAAGTTGCCACAGGCATGCAAGCCATGCACTTAATATGACTTGGGAAAACTAATGTTGCCAGCAAATGAGTGACATGACAGAAAACTCTGGAGGAAAGTGAACTGTGAAGCAAAACCAACTAATTTGAAAAATCTATTTAGTGGCAAGTCAATTATTTTCAATATTTAACCTCGTATAAACGCTCATATAAATAGTATGATTGGAGATCGGAATGGAGGGTCGCTTGTCTTGCTTTTTTATTTTGGGATAAAATAATATTTTTGGGAATACTGCATTTAGACCCTTGGTATCGATTATGATCCTTACCTGCCACAGAGACTCACAACTAGTGCAATATTCAAGGCAAACTTAATTATTAGTCAATTTCTGCTGGGTCATTCTACAGCCGTCCTTGTGGTGTTGTCTGTCTCCCATCGGACGCGTCCCCAGATGGCAAATAGGGGAATGCTCGGCACTATGCAGAGTAAGTGGCAAATAATACCACTCTCGGACCAAAACACCTGCTTGGAGGTGCAGAGAGGGATTCTATCAACAAGCTAGGTAGGGTAGGAGGGCTGATGGTGTTTCTGCCTGTACCACAGAAGGGTTCGGGCCAAATTATGGGTTTCCCTGCAGTACTTCTCTGAAGTCCATCAGCTTTTTCGTGGCCAGATTTTATCTAATAGAATTTATTTTCTTTCCATAGTGATTGAAATTGGATGTGTTTTTGTGTTTTAGATATCGAATTGATATTTTAGCCAGACACCGCATTAGTTTCGGCTTGACTGTCTGTCATCTCGTTTGATGTCCACATCCACCAATAAAATGTACTTCTGATTCAAATACCGCATTAATCAAAAAGCTCCCGGAATTTATTCAGAAAATCCAAAATACGCGATTATTCATCAAAATCGATATTGTCCTCTTCAAAGTATTCCCCATCGACTGCGATGCTCTAAAGCCAGTGTTCCATCCAATCTTCAAAACATCTTTTGTAAGCTGAGAGCGCCACTCTGTAATGACTCCGGGAACTTTTTGATCAAAGTATTATGCTGGTGTATATAACCAGATTGTCTGACAGACGCATTCTAGATTCCGCGACTCCCAGCTCGTTGCCTACTTAAGTCAGAGATCCCTACTCCCAAACAACGATGTATTTTCCATTGGATATAACTTCTTTAACGTAGTCAAATTGTGTTTGGTAATCATTATGGTTCTAAAATTCCTTTTAAAATGGGACCTAGTTGTCATCTATGGATAATAGAATTGAGAGTAGCGCTTCTCCCTATTAGACAGCTATTATTATGTGTCCTTTGTCTACACAAATTTATTCGAAGCCGCATTACAAAATGGTGCATTAGTAATTCCATAAGGCTTCCTTCCGATGCTGCTATAGCAGCGGTCTTTATTACTCCTAGAGTTGAGGCGAACAAATAAATTTGCAAGCGCCTACAAATGTGACCGTCCTGCACTTCTTAGAAAGCTTACCCTAATTCTAGGAAAACCTTTTTTTTTAAATCTAGGCAGACTGGTAAATCGGCCCATAGCGAGTTTGGCAATGTATCCTCAAAATGGTTCAGTGAAACCCAAAATAACTAACCAAAAAGTTCATCCATGGAGCTAAAGACAAAGATTTTTATCACAAAATTTCCTTTTTTAATTTATAAGGTCAACTGAGCTTTGTTGTGTGCACTTTGAATAATTAAAAAATAAACAAAATTTATAAACGCTTCTAATGTTGCAAGGGTTTATGTGCTTCATTCGTTGCCTTGTCAAATATTGAACAGGGTAGTGTGAATAAATTCTAATTCTAACTTCTTAACTTACACTTACAAATTTCAACTTTTTTCCAAAAATTTGTCTATTCAGCCCAATGTCGTATGACGCGAATTAAGCATCTGAGTTCTTCCTACTACTCTATCAAAGCCTTTTGGAAGCAACCTGTTGTTCTAGCTGTAGAAATCTCCTTACAACTAGTGAAGTCACTAGCGAAAAGGGGTTAACCCAAAACGAGAGTATCTTAAAAGTACACACAACCTTAAAAGTACACACAGATACGTACTTGAACTCAGTTGGAAAGCAAGTTTTGAATGCAGGCAGAGTAATTCGCTCATGTTTAAATATTTGCCATGTGATTTTTAGTCGCTTTCAACACCTTTCAAAACTGTCTTAATCTGAGTGTGTGTGTGTAAGATTTACTTTTTGATTGAGTTGATTTGTGTAGGCATGCAACACTCTTTTACACACGCAGCCAAATACTCACTAATACACATATACAGACAGGGGGTACTCAGAGAGGGGGCACATCACACATGCAACATGTCAATTAGTCGAGTTGCTTGTACAACAAAATGGCAGCAGCTGCCAAATTTAATTTTACACCCAGGCAATGCACAATCAAAAACATACTCCCATACACTGACTTATACGAGGGTGGCTTGAAAAGTTTAGGTCTATTGCGATGGTCCCATCGATATTAAGAACACATCAACAAAAATGCTTTTTATTGTGACCTAACACTTTTTTAAAATGGTTAATCACTTTTTACCTATATTCCAACCAGAGAGGAGTGGAATACAGGTGTACCAGGCCCAGCGGGCTCAATAAAGGTACATATACACCGACGGTTCCAAGCTAGATGACCGTGTAGGCGGAGGCGTCTACGTTGAGAATTTCAACATTAGAACTAATTTTCGACTCCCGGACCACTGCAAGGCAGAGGTCACTGCAATCCGGGAGGCCTTAATAACAATAAGGAACCCATAAGTTGAAAATAAGAACATTTGTATCTATTCGGACAGCTAAGCGGCTATTAAGACTCTAGTTTCTTTTTTCCTGAGAAAATATGTCTACACTTCGGTACTCAAGTGTATATTTAGTCGAATTGTCGGGGGACTTACATATGTTAGCAGAAATTCGGTTTTAAATTTTATTACACAATTTTATTGTAAGCACTTTTACTCCAGGAACTTAAAAATAATATTTTTTAGCCGAGACTTCCTGGTTTACAAGGAGAGACCATGCATGGGCTTTAAGAGAAGCAGAGAGTTTTCATAAGATGATTGAATCAATTCGAATTACAAAATACTCACTCTGCAACTCCAATAAGGAATAGTGTAATAAAAAGAAGTCCAGCCTTGTAGTTCATTTTAAAATATTGTATATGAATACTCACAAAGTTGATTTGATTTATATAGTTTTTTTTTTTTTGTATTTCACTCCCAGAACTTATTAAATTGGTTCCACACGAGTCTTAGTTATGGGCATACAAATTGTGGTACTAATTAAAAAAAATTGGCATCAGTCGAGAAGTGTTCGACATTCTAATACCCTGCACACACATCATATCATATCATATATATTACAATACATTTCATTATATTACATTACACTTTCTTTCTTCTGCAAAGATAAGAAAGTAGCTGGCTACACCCTTTATATGTTAGAAGAAATAACTTCCGTATCTAGCTAGATACTTTTTATACAATCTAAAATATGATTCGATTCACAGCCTGTCGTACTTATATAATTAAGAATTGATTTAAGTTTTATTATTATATAAATTAAATAAATAAACTAATACTATTAGTTTTGCATAAGTCAGTTATCTGCGGAACAAATCAACTTAAAAAGCTTGTCAATTGGTTCCAAATAAATAATATTTTCTACCCCAACAATGAGAATATAATATATATGGTACATATATTATTATAATACTCCTTTTTTTATTATGCCCTGTACCGTATGGTACAAAGGGTATATTAAGTCTGTGCAAGCCGCAAATGTATGTAACATATAGAAGGAGACGTCGGAGACACCCCAAAGTTTGCTAAAAATATTATCAGGGTGAATAG